>JAOWBN010035570.1:0-10134 GCA_028565015.1 Pinguicula moranensis | reverse complement strand
ATAAATAAACAAGTAGTGAAGGTTGCTACAATCATATATACAATATTAAAATGTTAATACATAGGCCTAAGGTGATTCCCTTAGGACATAACACTAACAAGAACCACTGATCAAACGACAGCAGTTGGCATGGGTGATATGCACAGAGTCATTTAAAACCAAACCTTGTTTAATGGATTTTGCTTTTACTCCTTTGGAGTTGGATTCCTTTTGTTCAGAGTGTGTAAGCTTATGGTCCATACAGTCCTCCACTGAAAGGTCCTCTAATATCATACTTGTAGATGCTTTTGACTCAGTTCCATCATTTGTTTGAGACCAAAAGGAATTTAGCCCCTCTCTATTAAATTCCTTGATATTTAGTGTGAATTTCAATCCATTCAGTAAAACACACAGATGTTCTGGTAATCTCAGAGCATAATCATGTTGAATCAGTAACATAGCCGCATCCAGATGGCTATGTTGTAATGAACATTCATCAACTTTCTGGCAGATACCCAAAGTTGATCCAATTTTTGATAAAAATATACTCTGTCTAGTATTGAATAAGTAAGCCATACACTTTTACCCCAAGTTAACTTATGCAGAGGTGGAAGTATCTCTTTGGTACAAGGAGATAAATCTAGCAGCCAGTTCTTAACCCAAGTTGAATCATTATTAATCAAGTTATCCAGGTCATGGTCCTCTTCTTCCGAGAGAAGGACAAAAATTGGACTGACTAATATGTTCAAATATCCTGCCTGTTTGAGAGCCAGTTGGAAGCAGCGCTAATTTGTGCGCAAATGCAGAGTTCCTATATAACAAAACTTCAACCAGGATTGATAGCCCCATCAAGGTTAATCACCAAAGGATGGATGTGGGATTCACCCACAACCACAGGTTTGATCACCCCTTTCCCAACTACACTTTTCTGAAGCACATTTGATGGGATAACTTCATGAGTCATAGGTGCCAAAGATTGCATAGATGGTTTAACCTTCTGCTGCACATTATCTCTAGAGGCTGGTAGAGTATTACCGTTCAAAAATTGAGCTCTGTTAGCTTGGAGCTGATAGGAGCCAATCCAGAGATTATTAAGCTTAAGTAGTAAAGCTTCTTCTTCCATGTCTTCAAAAAAAAGTCACAAACCCAAAAGGCCTACCATGGTTGTTCAGCTTACGTGCTATCTTATGACTTCTCACCTCAGATTGTCTGTTTAGCAGGCTTTCAGTTGTGACACTTCACAGTGTGGAGGAAAGTTTGATATATAGTATGTGACACGACCCAACTCTGGCTGTCCCTTGGGATTGTAAGCGAGGTTTGAGCCTTTCATGGATAGAGACAGGTTTCTGTGAAATAAGCATATCAGCATACGAGATTCCATCCCATTTTTTGGCAGGCAGGGGAAGCAGAGGTGTTTTCCCTACTTTGTTATAAGCATGCCTCATCCGTTTAAGTTGTCGTGGAGGTAAACTCTAAATATGTTTGGACATGGCTTGGAGGTATAGGCACCAATAGCACAAAGTTAGGAAGAGAAAGAGAAGAAGTTAGTATGATATAGTTGAGCCCTTGGAGTGCGTGAGGCAACCTAGAGCATATGCAGTGTGTGGAAGCTAATATTCACCTGATGTTGAATACCGGCTCCCTAGTGACCAAAGGAAGTATCTAAGAAAAAGAGCAGGAAGGAAAAGGACCAGCTTGCCGGCGTTTAGCACTGGATAGACGACATGGGAATACAATATTCTTGCTAGAGATCTGAGCTATTGGGGACCTTACCGGGCGCGTAAGGCGTCCCCTGGAAGAGGAGAGCACGACGAGCTTGGATAAACAATGATAGAGTGGTTGTGGCTAGGAGAAAGACAGAGATGAAATCGGAGAAGATGTTGGTTTACTATTCATGGTGAGTTTTGTATGTTGTATGTGTTATTTTATTGACGTTTTGATTCAATTTAATGGTTTTATATATGTTTGTGTATGCTATAAGTCTTGTTTTATTGATAGTTTATTGGTTTTAGGGATGTTTGTATACAATGTAAATGTTTTTTTAACTGATGTTTGTCATCAGTTTACTGATTTCATTAATGCCTGTGTATGTTATATTGGTTTATATAAACTGTATGTGTTGTTTTATTGATGCTTATGTACCTCAACAAATAGTCCAATTTGTGATGCATTTAATGGACAATACAACATTCTTGGTCTATACATGATTGTTTATGAATATTATGTCTATTCTCATCACATTTGAGAGGCAAGAGAAATAGGAAAGAGCCAAAAGGAAACGTAATCGAAGTACTCCACCGAAGTACCTGATCCTAGAAAAAATTTCGGAACAAATGACATTCTTGTATAGAATAACTAAAGAGACCCACATAGATTGTTTTAGCAACCTCAAGATGCCCAATCCAACATTCAGTTAGCTCTGCCGAGTCTTGCGAGTTAAGAGTGGCTTGAAGAATGATCAGTACTTTTCAGTAGTCGAAAAGACTGCTATTTTTCGTTGCACATTACCACACCACCAGAAGAATATGACCATACGAATGAATTTTCAAAGGAGTGGGCAAACCATCAGTGTCCCCTTCCATAAGATGCTACGCACTGCATTGAAACTAAAGTCTAGATTCATCGCCATCCCTAATCCTGTAGACAACGCTTGCAATGACAGCAGATGGGCCTGTTTTCAGGTGTATATTCTTTATTATTATACAATATTCTATTATATCCCAGCATAATATTTGCTAAGATATATGTGCGCTCATGCGAAGGATGCTTGGGGACGTTTCATGGGACCTACATACTGGTGTATGCACTCACTGATGACCAACCGCACTATAGGACAAGGAAATGACATTTGGCAACTAGTGTCCTTGGAGTTTGTGACACTCAAGGGAGATTTGTATACATGCTTGCTGATTGGGAATATTCAACTGCAGATGCACTTGTGTTGAGGGACACAACCACTCAACGGTCAGGGCTAAAGGTTCAACAAGGTATGTCCACAACATTAGGTAACTACAATTTGTGGTAGCATACAAATCAGTAAGTTAATTTTGGTTGTGAGATAGGTTGTTACTACTTGTACGGCGAGGATACATGAGCTGTGAAGGTTTTCTCATACTCTATATATCCACAAGGTACCATATTAAGGAGTAGTGTCCTGAAAATAGAAGACCACAGAACCCACAAGAGATCTTCCATATGCGTAATGCTTCAACACGAAATGTCATTAAGTGAGAATTTTGGATTTTGAAGAAGATTTTTGCGGTGTTAAGGAGACTTACCTTTTACCAAACTGATACAAAAAATAATATTATTCTAACGTGTTTGTTGATTCATAATTTCATTATCAATGTAATTCCTATGGATCCATTGTTGCTTGTCAAAGCTCTAGTTGAGGAAGAGAATACTAACTCAATGGAGTACACTTAAGAGCACATTCGGTCTCTTCAATCCACACCGGCATGGACCCAGAAGGGAAATGAGTTAGCAAACAAACTGTGTGTAGTCTACAACATTTGTGGGCAAACTCCAGAAGATACTGAGCCCAATGGAATATAATAATGTAACTGCACTTATATTTGTTAGTGATGATCATTGTTGTTTGTGTTGATTCATTTGTAGTGTTATACATGGACATAAGCATGATTATACATTGTGATGATTGAAATTAGACTGCCACATTGTTGTGTTTGTTTTTAAGGAATTTATGCATCATGATTGGTTTTTTGGGTCCTATGTTGTTAATCATGTATGGAGGGCTCTAAGTATAGATCAAGAAGACAACCATGATTGGTCTTATCATTTGGAAAGAGACACGGAGGACCACGAAGACAATCCTCGGCCGGTGTGGTTTAAGCAGAGGGTTGATAAGAAACTGTTAAAGAGCCCAACAACTCCTAACAAGCAGTACTCTTAATCATTCAATCAAGTGAATTAAGGAAGAGCCTTCAAAGGATAAGAAGGTATATTTCACTATAGATTAAGAGAGAGCAATGGTGGGTCATTGACGGATCTTGCTGTAGAAGGTTATAATGCTGGCCAAGGGTGAAAGAGGGGAGTGCGCGATAGGCAATGGAGGACACAGGGGGCAGGGGGTCTAGCCCTCCATGCAACCGTGGCTACCCCCTAGGGTGGGGGGCAAGCCCCTGCTGACCAATTTTTATTTTTAATTTTTTTTTTACTTTAGTTTTGTTTTAGTTATTTCATTTAGGATTTTTTCATTAAAAAAATTGAGTTTTGATTCTAAGCTTTTTCTGGTATCTTTCAACGACAATATGGATAATTTTCATTTTGGATTTCTTTTAAATTGATTTTTTATTTAGTTATTATTTGCTTGATTCTGTTTTATAAATATGGTTATAAGTTGTTGTTGTTTTATCTGTGCCTAATAAACATGCTCTATTCGTGTAAATTTATTTTGAGAAATATTGATATAAACCAATTAGGTAATATAAATAAATTAGATTGTATAAATAAATTAGGTAGATTTTTTTATCATTATTTGAGTTGGTAAATTTATATGTTTCATAAATATTGAGCAATTAAGTTACTTTATCGTCATGCAAAACAATGTACATCGGCTCTCTTAAAATAATTTATTTCACCCTCTAATTTTTTTTTATGCCACCTCCCCCCATTGTTTTTTTCATCGTCCACCCTTGGCGATAGGTATGCTACAAGAATAAGACAACTGGTGCGAGGCAGTAGTATTATGACGAAAAACGTAGAGAATAAGATGCACAATTGGAGCAAGGATTGGCACCTAATTCGTGAGTTTGCAAAACTCAGTGGCACTTCAATTGATCAAGACACGCACACAACTGTGGTTGACAATGAGGACATGTGGAACAAGTTTGCCTAGGTTAGACTGTTTTCAAGAGTTTTCGTTCCAAAATTTATTCGCGTTCTAATAAACTGAATCATGTACTGATGTGATTGTTGGAGGCCCGAGACGAATTTGGATTCTTGCATGGTTTAAAATAAATGGACCCTACAATGTAAATTATAGTAAAGCGCAGTTTCGTGATTTCTTCCGATCAGAGGTACCAATGTGGTCGGATCGATATAAAAATTCAACTGGAGTCAAAGGACTCGTTGATTGTATTTTTGTTCAAAGGAGATCCTAATTGAATGGTCGGATTGTATGACATAAATTTTGAAACATACTACTTTTGTTCACTCATGATCTGCTATTCGCAGCATTGAGCAATCTCTATTTTATTTATGATCGGAGATCTGAAAGTGTTTGGGTAAAACTAAAATTTTATCAAGTGACAGAGGACTTCTCAAGACATATGCTGACAAAAGGAGATCAAATTCTAACGGTCAAATCGTGAGTTATTTTTTCCAAAATATACTGTTCTCAAACTTAAAGTTTGCACGTGACTTATTGAGACCAGATCAAGCATATGATATGTTGCACATGTGGGAGACCACGGCCCCTGCTAAAAGCTATCAAGGAGAATGTTCATTTTCCTTATTATGTATTTTAATTAAATTAGTCCATTAATTTGTTAAAATTTTGAATTTTCACGTGATTAGGAAATTCCTAATTTTTAGCGACTAAGTTTGGATGAGCTTCTTACTGGGGTAAAGTCCAATTTTAATAGGATTTAAATTAGGTAGGGCTTTAATAAAGTCTAGGGATTAAATTCATAGGCCCATTAAAATTGTAGCATATTTAAAGGCAGATTTCACCATTTTCAGAAAAAAAGATTTTCGACGTTAATTTCACTATAACCTTTTAGAGAGATCTCTTTGTTTATCGAATTCCTATTCTAAAGAAAATTAGATTGCATGCATCTTAGGGTACATGTAAATGTTGATTCTATGATATTTGTATTGATCATAGAGCAGATCTTCGGGTAGGCGTTTGATTGAACCTCTGGTTTTCTTGGTTGCTAGCATAATCAATGGCCAGGGGTTATGTTCCATGATGATTGGGTTTTTACGACATAATAAGTTTTTTCCATCTCTGTTCCTTTCCATCCATCTATTTCATGTAACTTTTTGTTGGTTGCACAATTTATCCTTTTAATTTTGTTATTTCAAAATTTGTTCAATTGGTATGTTTTTGTTGGTACGAGAATAAGTTCCCGACTCCATGTTTATCTCTCGCTAACAAAAATTTACATCATTTTGGTATCGTAGCGAGGTTGAAATTATTCTTGTTGGAAATTCATTCATATTCTGAATTATAATCGTGTTTGTCTTTTTTTTTAGCTGAAATTTCAAAAATTGCCCCTTTTAGTCCAAAAAGTCTGTCAGGGTCTATCTTTAAGAGTCATCTATAAGGACTTACGAGTCTCCTTTTTCAATTCCGTTTTCAGTTGTTGAGTCATTGCAGAGTCTTGTTCGTCATAGGATTTAAAAAATAAAAAATAAATTATTATATTATTTAAAAAATCGAAAATAAAAATAATAAAGAAAGAAAATGGTTGGTCTAGAACATCTTATCTTCTATCCTCAAAATGAACTTTTGATTTATCTAAGTGGTTTTCATAATTTTTGGGTTATTTTTCATACAATTCATTCCTCATTTGTATTGAGTTATTTTGTTCGGGATTCATTTGTAATGCTTTGCTAACCGTGTTTCTTGTCTTATTTTCATCCATTAGTAGCTACTTGCACCTTAGTCCTCATTGCACTTGAATTAGAATTCAAAAGAACAAAGATAGTGGTAGCAACGAGTAAACCCATCCCATCACTATATTCTAAGCCTTTTTTGAGAGAAATTGGAAAGAGGAAATTTTAGGGGTTACATATGGGAAGTGAGCTCCAACTAAATCTATTTTTGTTTATGATGCAGACGATAGCAGTGGCCAACAAAATTTTGACGTTAATTTTATTATGAGCTTTGATAGAGATATCTTTGTTTATTGAATTCCTATTCTAAAGAAAATTATGTTGCATATATCTTAGGGTACATGTAAAGGTTGATTTTATGATACCCGTATTTATCATAGAGTAGATCATCGGGTAGGCATTTGATTGAACCTTTGGTTTACATTCATTTCTACCATATAGTAATTGGTTAGGGTTTGATGTTCCATGTTTGATTGGGTTTCTACGGCATAATACGTTTTTTCCATTTCCGTTCTTTTCCATCCTTCTATTTCGTGTAATTTTTTGTTGGGTTGCAAAATCTATCATTTTATTTTTGTTAATTTTTGAAATTTGCTTTATTCCTACATTTCTTTTGATACAATAATAAGTTCACGACTCCACATTTATCTTCCGCGAGCAAAAATTTACATCATGTGCACTGCAGGTGAACAATAAATGAGAAATCATTTCCCTACTATTAGGTTTGGTGTGATTTCTTTGGTCAGTACCAAGCACAAGGATCAAATGCTAGGGAACACACAGATGCTGAATAGGACCGTTATGTGGCCTCAAATTGCAATAATGAAATTGATATGGTGGATGCTTATCTTGTTGTTGGTAATGAAGAAGGAGGTGGTGATTCTTCCAACCGAAGAATACTGTTCCAACTAAAAAGAAACCTTCAACCGTGAACGTTAAAGTGAGTGCCAGTCACAGCAAGTGGAGGAGACCAGCATGACAAACCAGTTGAGCTTCTACACTAAGGCCGGGTACACGCTTGAGCATTCTGATGTTATGTTCGCTGGGCAGAGAAACTATTCACTGCTCAAGAAGATAAACTAGAGTAAGAGTCGAAAATGTAAAAGATCACTAGGCTACTCAAAGATCTTGATGAGTTCGATACACTGAACTTCGAGAATAAGGTGTACCTTGTAGATCACCTTATAATATTGAACAAGGAGTAATATTGCTTATGGCATAATTTCGATCATGTTGGACGTGATGATTTTATGAAGCTATCCTTCCCGGACAAACTAGGGTCAATGAAGCATGCAGATTCAAAATAGTGTTGTGGTAGCTGAATTTATTTCTAGTTTGTGTAATCTGGTTTGCATTAGAAACTACTTGAAGGACCATGAATTATATCTTCTTGTTTAAGGATGATCAGTATGTTTTGTCGAATGAACATGGTTTAAGTCTCGTTCAACGAACATAGTTTTGTCGAATCAACATGGTCTGTGTTCGTGTATTTGAATGATCACGTTATAACATTCATTTAATGAACATGTTTTAGTTTTATCCGCTAAGATTAGTTAAGTGGAAGTAACACTATTGAAGAAAAGAAACATTAAAAACGTATTGCATGTCCTACAACTGCACTAGTGATTACATTATAAACCATACTACCAATATATCAAAACACCAAAATATACGTTCAATAACCTAAACTGAACCAGTAATCAACACCATACTACAATACCATAAAAATGTTTTGAACACTCCTTGATCCTACAGATTCTATATCTATACTCAGCCCCCAAAGGATGTTATTAACCAAGTACACATTCACAAAAAAAGTAGAATTTTTCCCTACTACATAACCTATCTTTAATCCTGAAGGACATTCCAGTCGGGTCCTTGGTTCAAATACAAATATTGGAATGAGTCAACTTGTGTCAAACCTGAAGTCGTAATCAAAAGTGTGTTTATGGATAGAAAAAATGACACAGTAAATAGGCAACACTAAACAATTTGATCTCATAGACAATATGGCAAGAAGTTTGGGGGGTCGACAGCAGAGGACAAAGTTTGGGGGTCGGTTCCAATACACAAAACTTCAAGGCCGACTACAAAGGATCAATTGGCTGCATCACGGTAATCTGGTAATCCAATTTGCTATCTTTCGAATTGACTGAAGGTTGTTTACCTTTGTTGACGGACTTGGAAGAGGTGTCTGTAGAATTATTTTACATATCCACACTCTCTTGGCTTTGATTTGTACTTGACCGGAGGCTTGGGTTTGTCCTTGATCAGGAGTGAGTTTTCAACACTTGCGCCTACGGGAGCAGGGTCATCAATTTTGACATGGTTTTCCACCCAATCTTTAGGTTTCAGACCAGTTTTGTGATTGATTGTGCCTGGACTGGAGGATTTTGGCTCATCCATAGTGAGGTAGAAAGCGAGTTCCTATGATGGGGCTATTTACCCTCAGTTTATAGGAGAGCATATACCCACAGTGAGAACCTTGTCCATGATGTAGAATGGCATCGGCATCGACGTGGGGAGTGAATACAACGAGAGAGATTGGGTGTCAAATTCATCGCGACTATTTAGATTCATGCTTACATGGGGACGGAGATGTTAGGGTTCTGTATTATATACAGTGGGTTTAGTAAATCAACACATCATTTAATAATGTGACAAAATCTAGTGTTACCAAATAACTTATCAATTTTACAAGTTATAACAAACACCGTCAAAATATGTGTAACAAACGAGGTACGCATTTTCCAATTCAAGAGGAACACCAGAGTTGCCGAAAATGGGGGATAACTTTCATCCATCTATCAACGCTATCTTTAGGGTCAGGATGATCCTGAAACTAACCTTTATTAATCAATTTTTAGCTTGGAAAAGGACTTTGAAAAATCTGCTCATTTCCTAGTGTCTGGTCTTCTCTTATCTCGATTGTTTCCTTTATCGCAGTTGGATTGATTTTTTCTGTGAAGGAAATGTCTTTGCTTGATCAAGGGGACGAGGGGAAGCAACGGATTATCTAACTTCACCAGGTCTACAACCTGTCCCTTGTGTATACTTAACTAGTGAAATTGCGTATTACTTTTATTTATTTTATCTTTCGTTGTTCTTTTGAGGAGATTGCTCTTCTGAGTCGGTTTTAACACAAAACATATTGTTCGTTACTATGGCACGAAGAAGGTTTATTACTGAAACCTTATAACTTTCCTGTTGGTTCTCATATTATCCTCTTTCACCTCGATTAAAAGTGCGTTCTTTTCCTCCTTTGTAGGATGCATCTGTATATTTTTCTTGAGCTCAAAAAGGCTCTCTTCTAAGCCTTCACCGGAAATATAATAATCGAGTTCAACAAGTATCTAGCTATACAAGGCAGATAATGCATGGTCTTAAATATCTGCACGCCAGAAACGTGCTCCACATGTGATTAAGGCACTGTTTTGCGCACTAGTTCTTCTACTTCTTCTACAACTTCTTCTACTACTTCATCTACTACTTCTTCTTATTTTTTAAAAGGGCCCTGTTTTGCGCAACTACTTAAAATATCACTATTTTTACAATAGAGGTGTCTCGGAGGGT
>JAOWBN010035559.1:0-10134 GCA_028565015.1 Pinguicula moranensis | reverse complement strand
ATTTAGCCACTCAAGGATTTTTTGGACTGTAGGAACTTATATCACCGGCTGAGTTATGGTATAGGGAAGGAAAGTTCTCCGCAGTCTCTGAGACCTCATTAAACATTCCATCACCTGTAGTAGGAGATAAAGGAGCTTGAGTGTTTCCCAACTGGGTAGGAGAAGGCAGAGCATCCATAATAGGGGTAGAGACAACCCTGACTGGACTAGGCGATTGAGTATCAACCTTTTCCTCATCAGTAGTTCTGGGGTCGACCTCAAGTACTAGATCCTTTCCAAGGTCATCAGAAACCAACACTACTTGATTACGCAAATCCGACACACCATCAGTAATAGATGGTAACTTGAAAGCATCAACATCTACAACCATCAGATCCTTCTGCTCAGCTAAAGAAGGGGGCCACCAATTTATCTTAGATGGCTTCCATGGCTGTGTTCTTATTGCCTGTGACTGAGTATCCTTACAGACTGATTTGGATACTTGAGTATCCGTTCCGGTGCAGGCTCCTGCGTGCTTAGTTTGCAGGCATCCTTATCTAGCTAAGACACATATCATCAGAGTTCTCGCTAGAGAAGCGAGCTGAGATTGTTGAGTCTGTGTCAGAAGATACATCCAGATCGTCATACCAAACTGGATCCACCTTGACATATTCAACTATTTGCAGAGGGACGGAACTACCATTAATGTTTACCTGCAACAATTGATCTATCTTAGTACCCAGAGGAATCTGAACTAAAATATTTGCTGCCTTTAAATCCAATTTGGCTAGCGTAGTATCTTCAATACTAATAAATGTTCCAATCTTGTTGCCAATAGCCATTAATTAGATTCAGACCAAGCATGCAAAGGTAACCCGTAGATACGCAACCTACATAGTCTATTACATTCATGTTGTTGGGGAGACCATAGGGAGATGCCATTAACCCAATTATCAAGCCACTCTTTATCCTTGGCAATGAGGTTACCAAGGTCTAAAGGTTCTTCTTACCATAACAAAACCTTTCCAGGCCCCAAAGGGATAACCACTATGTTTAAATATCCTGCTGATTTAAGTACTCTCTGTAGGTCACGACAGCCCATATGTTGATTGAGATTAGCCCAGAAGATGCAACTGAGCCATGAATTAGGATTCACTGAATAGGAGAGACAAAGTTCACCAGATATGGCAGGAGGCTTGATTATGGAAGGCCCTGCCTTCTGAGACACCTTAGGTACCACATCAGGCACCAGAGGAACTAGATTACTAGTTTGCTTAATCCTGGTTGTATGTTTAGGAAACCTAGCTAGGTTAGCTTGAAGGCGATATGACCCCAACCAGGTATTATTTAGCTTAAACAACAGGAGATCTACTTTCTCAACTTCTGCAAAATCCACAAATCCAAACTGATGGCCCCTATTATTAAGCTTTCATGCGATCGTCATGTTCTGAATTAGGCCTTGAGGCTTCAGTGCGCTAAATAACCTATCTCTGTCACAATCTTTTGGAAAATTTGTTATGAAGATGCTGCGAACATCACGCCGTTGTCCATGATCGGACAGCCTAGGTGAGCTTACTCTGGATCCCAACCTATTGAATACGGACCGAGCATTCTGGGAAGGAAAACTAGAGAGCTGACTTCTGTTCAGCTGAGATTCAACAACCGGGGCTTTTCCAGCTTTAATCGCAGCCCGTTTCATCAACTTGAGCTGATGAGGAGGAATAGTCCAGGCAAACATCTCCGGTATCAAGAAGAAACAGAGGAAATTAGAGCTAGGAAGAAACAGAATAAAAGTGACGCTCCCCGGGCGCGAGAGGCGACTTCAGGGAGGGGTATACTGGTAGTAGATTTGGTCAGTGAGCCATGGAGCAGGATACACAAACTCCGGCGAGAAGGAAAGAGGGAACACGCTGGCCGAAAATCGCCATGTACGGAGAGGTTTTCAAAATGAAACCTAAGTTGATAATTCTTTTAAGTTAAGGAAAGTAGCTTTTGAAACAATAATCTGCAAACACTATATTTGTAACTTTTGTTGTAGTAAAGCATATTTTGCAAATACTTTTAAACTTCTTCATAAAATCTCCTTTTTTCGAAAGACCTTTTGAAAAGATACTTCTAAATAAGCACAAAAAGTTGCAAACACTCCTTTACTCAGCTTTCACCTTTTTTTCTTTGGGGGAGGCTACATCTTGATGGCCTTCATTAGTGGCCCCTAGATGTTGGATCATGTTCGGGTTCCATATAATAAACTAAGTTGTACTAGAAAGAAAACTGAGATCAAACAAATGCATACAAATAGTTGATCATGCAGGAAAAAACAGAATTGTGAAGGTCTGTTTCATCAAAAACCAATCTTGAATTTTAAAAAAAAAAGTGGTTGCTGAAATAAACTATTGTATTGTATGATATTGAAGGAAAAAGAAACAGAAGAGACAAGTACTTGAAAGAAACAGGAACCACTATTTTGCTGACATTTCCAATTCACCTTACAATTGTCGTGAAAAGTGAAGAAAAAACACTACCTGCAGACTGTTGGGTATTGGCAAGGCCGACTACAGGAGCCAAAACTAAGATCAAACTAATTAAGTTCTCCCAAACAAAAAACAACCAGAATATACTATACAATAAGCAACCATAATACAAAAATACAAGACAATTAATTAAGTTCTCTCAAGCAAATACTCTTAATTGAGATAAGAATACATGAAAAAAAAACTCTTATCAATTAACACTGCAGGATCTGTAAACTCTTATCAATTAAGTTCTCTCCATTTCGCAAACCATAATACTAGAAATTTCAGTATCAACTAAGTTCAATTTCTTTAATTCAGAAAACTATTAACAATATTAATTTTTCCAATTCATACTGAACAGAATGGTCAGATTCATACGAAACTTTCATAGCTTATAAAAGTTAGCAAAAGTTAGGAGCTTGAATGAACGCTTCTTTCATAAAACTCGTGGCTAAAGGCACCACTCTATAACTCCTCGGGACTATAGGCCAATTTCACTTATAAACTGTGCTTATAAGATACTCCCAAAACTACTCTCCAGCAGGCTAAGTAAAATAATCCCAAGTGTTATATCAAAGAATCAATCTGGCTTTATAAAAGGAAGATTCATTAGTGTTTTATGGCAAACGAAGTAATTGATTTGGCTAAGAAAACTGGAGCATCTTGTGTACTTCTAAAGATAGATTTTCAGAAAGCTTTTAATTCAATTCAATGAGAGTTTGTGCTAAGTATGATGACTCATATGGGATACAACTTAAAGTATATCAGATGGATAAAGGAAGGCATCTCCTCTACATCTATCTCAGTGCTGATAAATGGTTCACCTACGATTTATTTTTTTCAAAAAGGGTTGAGGCAAAGTGATCCACTGTCACTACCTGTTTCTTGTAGCTGCAGAGGGTCTGAGCATACTATGTAAGGGAGAACAGAGGACAAGGCTATATGCAGGAATTGTTATGGGACCACACAAACCGTCAATCTTGCAATATGTAAGGAAGTATAGAGGCCATAGTCCTCCATGATTTTAAAAAAATAATTTTATATGTAAACAAATATTTTTTTAGTTTGATTACCCTTCAATACAATTTTATTTTGAAATAATATGTGAAAGCCAATATAGATGAGGTAGTAATGACCTATCAAAAAAAAATGAGGTAGTAATGTTGCAGTTTGTCTTCCGTATGACCAGGGTTCGAATCCCAAGATTCCTTAATTATTTTTCAATTCTACTTTTAAAAGGCAAAAGCAAAATGTGGATGTTGAGATTCAAACTTTAGTTAATGCATTAAAATTCTATCAATCAACCACTACACTACAACGAAAATCATACTTAAAAAATCATAAAATTTGAAAAACTTAGAAACCAAAAAATAGAAGATTTTTTTGGTAATTAAAAAAACAGAAGTTGCAAAAAAACTAGAAAATAGAGCAGAATACGTCTACAAAACAACGAAAAAATCTTTTAAAAATTAGAACCCATAAAATAATGATGAATACATATGCAAAACAACAAAGAATTGGTGCTATACAGGATCAGATGGCTTGTCAGGTGGTTTGCTATGCTTATGGAATAGGAATAAGTTCAAGAGAGATGTGTTGAGCAGTGGTGTAGGGTATCTTGGTATCACTGGGAACTGGCTTGATGATCCTGAAAAATCATATATGATTAATGTCTATGGACCTGCTGAGTTGGAAAGGAAACAGGAACAATGGCAGCTGCTAACCGAATATATCAGGCCCCTTCTGCATGGAAAAATTTGTATGATGGGGGATTTCAATGCTGTGGCATGTGTAGAGGAGAGGAGAGGGGTGGCAGCTCAGAACTACAGGAGGGAAGTAGAGCTCTTCAATGATTTTTTTAGAGGTTTGAATCTACACAATCTGAGAATGGAGAAGCGCAAGTTCACTTGGTCCTTAAAATCATTAAAGGCCATGAGCAGGCTTGATAGGTTTCTGGTGAGCAGGGCCTGGCTAGACTCCAATTCAGACTGGAGACAGATTGGAATGGATAAACTTAGCTCAGACCATTGTCCTGTTTGCCTAAGTTCTAAGGTGATAAATTGGGGACCTAAGCCTATCCGGGTTCTTGATATATGGCTCAAAGATGGCAGCTTCGTCAATATGGTAAAGCAGGTATGGGTAAGCTCTAAATTTGAAGGGTTCTGCAGCTATCAGTTTATGAGGAAAGCCAGAGCTTTGAGGGAAAGCATTAAGCAGTGGAGCAGCTTTATTCCAGGAAACTTGGATCACCAAAAGAGTGCTCTATTAGAAGAGATACGCAGCATTGAACTGGCTGCTGAGATTGGGCCAAATTGCATTGATTATCAGAGGCTGTCGGATCTACACTCTCAGGTGGAGCACATCTCTGCAACTATCAACAGCATAACCTATCAGAAATCTCGAATTCAATGGCTGCAAGAAGGGGAGGAAAATTCTGAATTTTTCCACACTTCATTGAGATCCTCAAGAGCTGCAGATACAATTACTGGGATCTGGGATGGACCTATCTGGTTAGATGAGCCGGACCTGGTTAAGGACTGTTTCTATAAGCACTTTAGAAACAGGTTTACAGAGAATGAGCATATCAGACCGAAGTTTGGGCTGAATCTGTCAACTCTCAACTGTCTGGACAGAATGGAGCTGCAGCATTCCTTCTCTGAAGCTGAGGTGCTAGCTGCTATATCTGACTGTAGGAGCAACAAAAGTCCAGGTCCAGATGGCCTGAACTTTAGGTTCATCAAATTCTTCATAAGCACTCTGCAGCCAGACATTATGCAAGTGATGAGGGAGTTCTACAAGTCAGGGCGATTATCCAAAGGCAGCAACACCTCCCACATTGCCCTGCTATCTAAGACTGATACTCCACTCTATGTCAAAGACTACAGGCCAATATCTCTGGTGAGTTGCATGCCGAAGATCATCACAAAGGTACTTGCAAATAGACTTCGGCCCTTTATGGACAAGCTGATAAGCAAATCTCAATCTGCATACATAAAGGGAAGGAAGCTTACAGATAGTGTGATAGTTCTCAATGAGATAGTTGATGAAAATAGGAAGCTAAAGCAGCAACTTCTTATCTTTAAAGTGGATTTCGAAAAGGCGTTTGATACCTTGAATTGGAGGTACCTGCTTCAGATTATGGCTTTGATGGAATTTCCACAATGCTGGATCAGTTGGATTAAGGGGCTCCTAGAGTCATCTTCAACTTCTATTCTCGTGAATGGTAGCCCAACTAAGGAGATCTATCCATCTTGTGGCATTAGACAAGGTGACCCCCTCTCACCGTTCCTATTCTTATTAGCTGCTGAAGGCCTCTCGGCCATGATCAGAAGAGCAACTCAACTCAATCTATTCAAGGGAGCCACTGTGGGAAAGAATAAAGTCCAGGTATCCCATCTTCAATTCGCTGATGATACAATTATTCTAGGGGAGGCTACTTGGCAGTCAGTGCGAGTGCTTAAGGCTATACTTCTAAACTTTCAAATGGTCTCTGGGCTAAAGGTAAATTTCAGCAAGAGTAAGCTGATTGGGATCAACGTGCAGCAAACTTTGATAGATGATATGGCGGATTTCTTGTACTGTAAATCTGATGGCATACCATTTAGGTACCTAGGACTTCCTGTAGGTGCAAGAATGAAACGTTCCTCATCCTGGCAGCCTGTGATTGATAGATTCAAAAGCAAGCTTACATCATGGGAACACAGATTCCTTTCTACTGGTGGAAGACTTACATTATTAAATGCTGTGCTTCAAGCTCTGCCATCCCATTATTTTGCCTGCTTTAAAGCTCCTCACTCCATCATTAAGCAGCTCACTTCTCTCCAAAGGAAGTTTTTTTGGGGTGGAAAGGCAAACAGGAGAAAGCTCAGCCTTGTGTCATGGAACAAGCTCACCACAGATATAGAAAATGGGGGCCTAGGAGTGAAATCTGTGGAATCTATTAACACTGCACTTCTGGGGAAGTGGGGTCTGATGCTGTTAAATGTGAATGCTACTCTGGTATCTGAGGTGTTATGGTCAAAGTATGGTTATCAGCATCCCTTGAAGATTGCAGGATTCAGATCACTTGCATCTCCAAATGCTCCTGCCGCAGTACCTGCTGGTAGGCCAAGAGGGCCCAGGTACGCCTCTGAATGGTGGTCTGATCTTGAGCTCACTCTCAACTGCAGTTGGTTCATAGACAATACTAACTTGATACTGGGAAATGGAGAAAGGACTAAGTTGTGGCTGGATAAATGGTATTCCAACGTGTGTCTTGCTGACAGATTTCCTAGGTTGTTCAGAATTGAAGTAAGTCAGGACATAGTTATTGCGCAAGCTGGATTTTGGGACAGGAATCAGTGGACCTGGAGGTTTAGGTGGAGGAGACCCCTCTGTCAGATAGAGCTTAGGGAGTTCTTAGAGTTGCAGAGTCTGCTTCAGACAACCCGCCCTGATCCATATAGGCCAGATAAGTACATATTTATGTCTGGCAAACAGGAAGCTTACAAGGTCAGTGAAGCATACAAGGCTATTTCCTCGGTTGCTCAGTTTGGCTACACTGATATTCACAAGTCTATCACAAAGATTATATGGTCCAGCCTTGCCCCAAAGAAGGTCAGAATCTTCACTTGGATTATGGTGCAAGCATCATTACCAATCAAGGAAATGCTGAAGAGAAGAGGTATTATCCAGGCTCAGCAGCATATTCTGTGTCCCATCTGTAATGAGGCTGATGAGACAAGCGAACATCTATTCTCAAGGTGCAGCACAGTCACCAAGCTTTGGAGGGATATCATCAAATGGCTATCAATTAGCACCTCTGCAGATAGTCAAGGGAGTGTACCTGGAATTCTGGCTTTTGCTGCAGCTAGGCCTCTGCATGTTAATGCAGAAGTGTGGAACTCTATTTGGATGGCAACTATGTGGTATGTTTGGCTGGCTCGCAACCAAGCTCATTTCAACTCCAAGCCTCCGAATGGTCAGTTGATGTTCTACGGAGTACAGAGGAATGTCTGGCAGTGGATTCGAGCTGGAAGGAAGGGAAACTCCTTTGCCTACAGTTATGCTGACTGGGCATTAAGTCCTTTGGCTTGCATTGATTATTAAGGATAGACTGTCGTTTCCTCTTGCTGTTCTTGTAGGCCTGAGGACTTTTACAGTTTAACGGGGACACGGCCAAGGCGATATAGAAGGAAGACTTGGAAGCCAATGGACTGCTGCTAAGTATCAGATTTTAATGGATTTTGATATATGATATGTATAACAGCTATATCTGCATATTCCTATCCCTAGATTTGTTCTTAAGAGCTGGCTATTTTCACTGTTAGTTTTTTCGAGGTGCAGGGTACAGGTCCATATGAGCATCAAGGTCTGAGAAAGATATTCGTCCAGGGCTTATGCTACGCAGGATCAAGCCAGAAACTATCCTAGAAGCAGAGCCATATCCTATAAGCACAGCGCTCAGGGACTAAGGCTAAATCACCTAGGATGGAATCAGGGGCAGAAAGCAGAGCCAGCATTGCAGCCAGGTTTAAAGGATGGGGGCACGCTCTATGAAGTATTGAATTTGAACTCCACCAGAGTTTTGCTAACATGATGTGCTGTAGCGTTGATACCAGATTATTTTGCACAGATCCGTTTATTCTGTTCCTGGTATTCTCACTCTTTGTGTCTTTAAGGTACAGGTTTCGCGCAGCACAGGGCTTATGTTACGCAAGACCAGATCCAGCAACTATCCTAGAAGCAGAGTAATATCCATTAGGCCAGTACTCAGGTGCAGGGCCTTTTGCACTGCTGGGCGGTCTCATTTCGAGTAACTGGTTTTGCTCCTGTCACACTGAGTTAAGGAAGCAAAACAATTCCCTGACGTTGCACTACCACCTTTCGATCCTCAGAGAAATTTCGAATGGCTTTGGCTTGATAACAAGGTGTCAGGACCTTGTGCGATCATCACGTGTTAGAATTTTGTTGCAAATACGGTGATGGAGGATCGACGCGGTGCCCAACAACCCGGGACCAAATCCGGTGGCTAGCCTCGCAAATACGTTATCATTTGTAAGGAGTTCGCCCCGGGCACTGCTTGACCAGGGCATGGCTAAGTGGTCAATGGTAGTGCATGATGGTGCTTGTATATGTATCAGCACCAAAACTCTGTACATAATCTGTATATATAAAATTTGGCCTTTCCAAAAAAAAAATTATTAAAAAAAAAACAGTTATGTAATACTGTTTTCTCAATTATCTTTATATTAAACCTCTTTTGCAAACAATACATTCTCTAATAAAAAATTTTAATTAAGTTTTTTAGGAAAAAAGTAATATTGGTCACGTAAGTTATCGGCAAAAGTAATTTTAATCCCATAAGTTTTATAATTATAATTTGGTTCCATAATTTATATATTCATTTCAATTTCAGTCTCAATCTTAATTTCTTAACTTGTTTCACCTGTTATTGCAGATAGAATTATTTAATAATATTTTAAAAAACATTATTATATTTTTAAATAATAACAAATAGATTAAAAAAAAAAATAGCTAATTTTGTCAAACCCTTCAAACTTGACTTTTATACTCAAGCGAACCGCCCAAAAAAATTCCTACCAGCATAGATGGTTGTTTCCGATCGCACAGATGGTGGTTCCTGGAGACACGGATGGTATGACCGTCTATTTTCTTATTCTTAACAGATTTTTGGTTTTACTTATCAAAAAAACAATTAGATTTTCTGTTTTAGCAATTCTTTTTTGTGAGATTTTAACGTTGATCCTTTTACTAATGCAGGTTAGTGTAGAAACCTCAATAATCTGAGATTGAGATTGAACTGATCAAGATTGTAATTGCAAGATCGACCAAATAAGAACTCTGTTTTCTATTATTCATTCAGAGCAACCGAAGAAGAAGTTTTTCTTTTTGTTTTTACAACATCTTAATTTACAATAACAGAATAGAAATGCATTTATACTAACAAAGAGGAGATTCAAAAAGCAAAAGAAAACTCATTAATATCAGCCATCGAATCAGTGCGTATCGTACAGCTTAAACGCTGCCACGTGCTTCTCCTCCATTTCCTCACCGTTGGCCCACAGAAGCGCACTTTCACTTATATTTATCCCAACTTTTATATCTTTGTTTCAGTTCTTCAGTTTTATCAGTTTGTGTCTTCCACTCAAGGTTGTTTTATAAGCCAATTTCTTGCCTTTGCAGATTGAAATGCTGAACTATCAGTGCAGAGTGCCTTTATAGCCTTATAATTCAATACCCTCTCCTCAAGCATTTAATAGGTTCATCTTGCTTAAAATGAAGCTAAAAGCAGGCAACGAAAGTGCCTAGTGAAAATATAAGCTAGCTGCCTTTGAGAAGATATGTGGAGAGGCAGAATGAGGCCAGATTTGAATGTGTCACGGACCACATGACAATCGATTTTGATATATTTCGTTCGTTCATGAAACACCGAGTTGATAGTAATGTCCAGTGCTGCTCGGTTGACACAGTAAAAAGGGAACATGCAGTTTCGAGGAGGACTGAAAATCAGCTAGCATAAAAATGATCCATTGTAACTCACGACAGTTGTAGCCATGGCGCGGTACTCCGCTTCAACTGAGGAACATGCAATGTGTTGGGGAATATTCTCGGCTTTGTGAAAGCGAAAATAACAAAATAA
>JAOWBN010035548.1:0-10135 GCA_028565015.1 Pinguicula moranensis | reverse complement strand
ACAGCCCTTTTGCATCCCAGATTTGGAGGCGAGCAGGGTGGCTGGCAGGTATCCCTGAGCAACGCTTCAACACTTGGCGAGGAAGAGTAACCCATTGGCTACACTACGCCAAAAGATCAAAAAGAAAAGGAAGACTCATTGGAATCTTACCTGGAATTCTCACTTGGCTATTATGGCTAAAGAGATGTAACGCGAGGATGGGAGAGTCCTTAGAAAGAGTGAATCAGCTCTGGTGCAGATTGAAATATCTGGCTGCAAAGGTGATCGAGCCGGCCCTCCAAGCAAATATGTGCAGCGGATAAGATGATTCTAAAGGCATTACATATTCCATGTTGTGGAATAAAAACCATCGGTAAAGATCATAAGGTGGCGCCGGCCACAGATGGGATGGATGTTGATGAATTCTGATGGCAGCTAAAGGGGGAACCCAGGCGAGTCCGGCGGAGGGGGAGTTTTGAGAACAGATCAGGGCCATTTCATAGCCGCTTTCTCAAAATACTTCGGCAGAGGAAGGAGTAATTTGGCTGAGCTTCGGGCTATATTAGAGGGAGTTAAACTATGCAGACAGCTGGGATACTCACGGGTGGAGATAGAGACGGACTCAATGCTGATGGTTCAATGGATTCAGGGCTTGAGATGCAAGAACTGGTATTTGTGGGAGTTCTGGGAAGAGTTGATGGAAGAATTCAAGCATATAACCTACACGATTGAGCACCAATATAGAGAAGCGAATTCGGTGGCGGATTTTTTAGCAAAATCTGGCGCGGAGGGGAAAGATGAAGTTTTCCTCAATATGCTAAATCTAAACACCTTAGTTCAAGGCTGTCTGCGAACAGAAAGAGGAGGGCTAGCTCTTATATCAGACGGGGATGACAAACCGAGACGAGGAAGAAAGCAGAGATCTGATGACTGGCTCGGATTTATTGGTCTTTCTAGTTTTGATAAGATCGATTTTTCTAAGACGTCCGCCATGATCACTTTATTATTTCATATACATACAGCCTATTGAATCATAAAAAAGGGAGGCAGACATGTATAGATAGTAGAGTGGCATACCTTCTGGATCGAGGGTCCCACCCGGTAAACACCATAGAGGGAAAATCCCAGCGGGGGGACTTCTCACTCAAGCTCAAGCATTTACTTTTCTAGTTAGAGACCAACGTCTTGGGGCTAAGCTAACGTGGGATCCGCTCAAGGACCTACTTGGTTTAGGTAAATATCTCATGCGTTCCCCGGACTGGAGAGTTTTTGAGGAGAAACTATGCGCTTTTCAAAAAAGGTCGAACGGGTTTAAAAAACTAGATATATATATTACCGGCTGTATGATGCAAAAAAGACAAAACGGGATTTTCTTTCCACTCATAAGGTCTCTCGAGCCTTTGACAGGGTTGTATTTTATCTAACCTCACCTCAGGCAAGCCCCGAGCTGGTCCGTACCAACCAAGAAGATTGGCTTCATTTGCCATGTCGTCATGTTGAGGGCTCAGAAGAAGCTCATGTTGGAAAGCAAGCATGTGCAAGAACCAGAGAAGCGGGACCTGAGGTCTTCCTGGATGGATTTACCTACGACCGATTGACTCAGGCCATTTCTCACTGACTTCTTCCTTCATTCGGAAAAGTAATCAGGAATGGAACCAGTGGGAAGGTCATATGCAGAAGAGAAGTGCAAAAAGGGCAAAGACGAAGACAAAGGAAGCTCAAGATGCACCGATTGAAGCTCCTCCAGCCCAGTTTATTGAGCTCAAAGTGGATGAGAGAGAAAGTTTTTCATGCTATGGTCTTCTCAATTGCCTAGTCTCGGTTCAAAGACAGTGGAAGAATCCATCCATCGCATCGGCCTTTCTATCTCCACAGCGCTGACCTGCACTTTCCACCTAGTTCACCGACCTCACGAGTCTGATTTTGCTCTATATTGTCCACTAAGGAAACTCCAAAGAACTCCACTGCGACTGAGCAATCTCATTGATCTGACTGACCTTCCTACTCAGTATAGAAGGACTCTTGACTGACGGAGAGACTGAGTCTTCTGACTTGGACGAGAGAAAAGGCCTCAAACCTGATATCTGAAGGAGATGTCTTTGGGAGTAGCTAAAGAAAGTGTCTAAACGCATCCAGGGACCATGGTTGGTCACCGGGGACTTCAACACAGTGAGGTTCTCAAGCGAAAAACTTGGTGGAAGACAATTATCTGGGGGAGTTCCGCAGGATTTTCCTAATTGTATTGAAATTTTTGCTTTGGAGGACCTTAAAGCCACTGGCCACTTTGGTCATGGAGCAACCAGTCTGAAGATTCTAGGAGAACTGTAGGAAGGTTGGACAGGTGTCTAGTCAATGTGGATTGGATACAAAGCTTCAATTCTTTTCTTTTTTATTATGGGCCAGCGGGCATCAGTGACCACCCACAGCCTCCATTTCTTATCTTCCAGTTTTTGATCTGCCACAGCCTGAGAAAACTTCGACGTTTCAATCGTCAATCTGTACCTCCTGTCCGATATGGGCATTCTCCTGAAAGATATGATGGTGCTTCATCTTCTTTTTTTACAACTTTGAATGATGTTCATGTCCCTTTCCTTCCACCTATAAGCAGGCAGCAAAACTGGCATGTTGGCGCAAAGCCATAGATTCTGAGCTCCAGGCCCATGAATAAAGTATTTTTTTTTTTTTATAAGCAAAAATTTATTGAATAATAAATACAGTTTGTACAATGGTGCCCTGTCTTCCGGTCAAAATTTTATTTACATCCGGTGAGACAAGGCAGAGGCTCAAGAGACCAATCTCCAGTGGAATAATCAAACGTATG
Organism: Pinguicula moranensis; assembly: GCA_028565015.1. Taxonomy (NCBI): domain Eukaryota; kingdom Viridiplantae; phylum Streptophyta; class Magnoliopsida; order Lamiales; family Lentibulariaceae; genus Pinguicula; species Pinguicula moranensis. Next base: position 7,335 of record JAOWBN010035548.1, on the reverse strand, counting down.
CCTGTCCGCCTTGGCCTTCAGCCAGTGCCGTATCCGTGTGCAAATATCCTCTGGGCTGATGTCTGCGTTTTTGAAGTGTAGTTGATTCCTTGCCCCCCATATCTGCCACGCCGCTGCTGCCCACATTGTTTTCCAAGACTGGCGTTGGATAGTTGAAGGTTTTATTGCCATGAATTGGTCAAATGTGTTGGCGGGTAAGGAGATATGGAGCCAGCTGATCTTCCAAAGCTGTGTAACAAACGTGCATTGCCGGAATAGATGATCTTCGTCCTTGCAAAAACCATCGGATGGTCTTCACTTAATATTTTCCTCTTCTTCAGTTGGTTGGTAATCGGTCTTGAAAGAGCCTCCATAAGAATATTGAGACCTTTTTTGGGATGAATTTACCCCATGCTTCCTGTAACATTTCGGTTTCTTCCTCTGTGTAAGGCTGTATGTGTGTAGCTGAGATGGCCTTGAATGATTCTTTAACGCTGTAGCTGCCATCGTGGCTCTTTCTGCACAGCCAGTTGTCACCACACGATTCCTGCAAAGATATGTCATTAAGCACCAGTGTCATCTCTTCCAAGTCATTCTTTTCCCATTCATACATCTCTCTTCTCCACTCCCATCTCCACACTCCCTCATCCCACCTCCCGTGTTCAGCAACAGTTCTTCCTTTCAATCTGTCCACTCGGCTCACCCTCTCAAACCTCTCTTCAAAGGAGCTATTCAATTGCCCTCATTCCTTATAACTAAGCCAATCTCGAAATGCTATACCATATGTTTAGCCGCTGCACTCGTCAAAAGACCAGCTAGAACAGTCGTACCAACTAAGAATGCCATTCCATGAGGAGAGTTGTACTCAGGAAGCCCCAGTAAAACTGAACCACTTTCGACGGGTGCTTCTATTATTTCCTTCACACTACCCAATCCGAACTCATGAGTGCCTGTAGCAGCATTGAGGGATCCCCAAAATCCTCCGACATCGATACCAGAGGGGAAACCATATTGGATTACTAAAAAGCTCCGGAACTGGTATTTTCTGTTGCTCGGGAAGGGAAGCAAAAAAAATTCCACACCCGATACACAAAAACGGTAAGAGTAATTACAGAATATCAGACAAAGGTAGACCGCTATGGCTAGACGAAGATGCAAAACTAGGAGATAACTGCAAATCACGACACAACACTAAACCCCGCGCCGCGGGGCTCGTTCCCTTAAAATAGAACCTAAACCCTTTTCGGGAGCTTACTCAAGACCTAAAAAGTAATAAATTACCAAACCTTGGGAGGCTGAAAGAAGACCATAAAGGCTATTGGTCCCCATCAAACCCTTGACGATTTGAATGGGTTTGCTCCCATTCCCGCGGATGAGTAGATTTTTCATCAAGTGCTGCGCCATTTCTTTTTGAAAGAAGGATTTCCCTTTAGAATAGCCCAGATCTTGGCAACTTCGGCAAAGTCTCGCTGGTCCAACGACTTTTTCTGGGTACGGCCACATTAGTTGGCGGCATAGTCTTCCGTAAGCTAGACGGGTTCCATGGTTCTTGCTCTGACTTTCTTTCACTCCCATGTCTAGTTGGAAATCCGGTCTGTCTAAGCCAGTACCAAGCTGGTTGAAAACGTTTCAAGCGAACCAAAAGAGCGCAAGGTAACTTGTTAGTCCGGTCAATCAATCAATCAATCAAGCAAGCAAGCGAGCTAGTAGCAAGCACGCAAGAAAGCCGTTCTTCCCCTGCGAGTTCTTTTCTTTGCCTTCCCTGTCGCTATTGCCTGAAAACCCTCTCGTTTGGTTGGATCAGTCAACGTATATCCTTTTTTCTTTTCCTGCTTTCTTTGAAAGAGGGAGCTCGCTACTTTATTAGCTAGGGCCGCTCGCACGGTAAGCAATGCGTACTTCTTCCCTAGTGGATCACAAACTATCCGATAGGTAAGCGGTTCCCTTCTCTAATAGGGCAGGGCTGATCCTCTATCTGCTTCCGGGCCTTCCCTTGTGAAAATATGAGGCATGCAATCTCTGTTCTTTTTCCTTCCCCTGACTGGAGTCGGCTCTAAATATGCCATGCTGAACCTAGAGAAAGCCCCCCTACTATCTATAGGGGATGGGCGAGATGTGAGTGAGCGAATAGGTAGTTGCAATGACTTTGCTATGCTGCTGTTGCCCCATTATAGAGTAGGGGCCAACCGATACTAACGAATTTCTAATCCCACGCACAGGGATGGAAGGGCACTGCTTCTTGCTAACCTCGTAACTTCACTAAGATGGGAGAGAGCCCACTGACGTATGACTGGTTATAGACGCGGGAGAAAGATCTCTCTTACAACCAACCTTAGTTGAATGAATTCTCATCTTACTCCGATTCTCCCGGTTGCCTGTGTTTCCATTTTTCTTTCATTCCAATGATGCTGCTATCAGCTAGCTAGAGCTTGAATGACTGATCAAAAGAAAGAGACGGAAAAGAATAAGATAAAGGCGTGCGTCTCGGATGCCTTCTTCACTCCCTGGACTTTGCGTACCTCCCCGAACCAGAAGGATTGAGCGAATCAACATCACTATCGATTACCAATATAAAAAAGAAAGACATTTGAAATCTATTCTGCCCGATTGCACATTGGACGAATGGGCCATGTATCCCCCGGTGAGAAGTTTCCGATTGAGACACAACCAATAAAATAAGTCGGTCCTTGGCCACATTTTCTATTCCAGATGCGATTCCATCGCTATTGTGGATTTTTATCGTACAACAGTCGAACAAGGGAAACTATAGTGTTCTACCTTTGTGTAGTCTCGGCCCACAGTGGTTGGCTCCGCACCTGAGCCTCGTTAGACTCAGCTGAAGTGTAAGGTAGTTGTTCAGAGAATAGAAGAGATGAAGTCCGTCACTTAGCCTAGTCTATATCCACAGCTGACGCAACTCCGTACCGACGCCTCACTACTACAACAAACATTAACAACTAAGCTCTTTCATAAGCTCAGCTTTCCTTAACCAGCTGACCTTACTTCCTCAACGTACTTTTCCATCTTACTGTTCTTCTGGAATGAATCTCTTCTAAAGATAGACCCGCTACTGAAGAGAATCTTGCTCCCATTGACCGTATATACACAGATCAACACCGTTTTCCTTAAACCCAAGGGTCATTCTAACCTAATGTAAGACAGGATTAGAGTATGATTGCACTGGTGTTATCAGCATGAAGTGGTGTGGGAGACTGGAGATTGACTCCAAGAGTAGAATCCGCAACTCTTGAAGTGAGTGACTCAAGATATGCAAGGAGTCCTCGAAGCCATACGATTTCTGAGCTTGCAGAAGACATGGAAGATATTCCGCTTCGGTAGAGGATTTAGAGATACGTTCCTTTTGCATTTCCAAGAAATGAAAGAAGAACCTAGGAACATGCACCAGCCAGTGGTGGATCGACGAGAATCAGGACAACCTGCCCAGTCAGCATCGGCCCTTTAAGCTGGAGAGTAGAAGACGAGGTTTGGAACCCTCGTCCTTATAGTGCCCCAAAGGTAGCGAATGATACGATGAAGCCATTACCTACTGGGGCAGATGAAGACGACGAGGATCTGCCACAAATTGGCTGACGATCTGAACTGCATAAGAAAGAGATGGCCTAGTCATGGTGAGATAGATAAGGCTCCCAACCAGACGTCGATAGAGAGTCGGATCAGAAATGGGTTCTCCATCATCCTTTTTCTACTTTACATTTCAATTCGTTCCGACTCTTACTATTTGAAAAAAAAAAAAGAATAAACGAATCTTTCTATTTGTGAGCGCATCGTTATCAAAAGTCCAGCTGACCAGAAAAGAAGAGAAAAAGCGACTTATGCAAGGTGAAGCAAGCATGGGAAATTTCTAGTAGTGGTTTACTCTTGATTCTCATCAACTGCCGTTTGCTAAGAAGAAAGAAGTATTAACCTAACATATTACATTGGATATCCCTCATGCAAAGGCTCATCTGTCGATGGATCTTGGGTTCCAATCCGTAGATACCGAATAAGTGCTAGATAAACCTGGCACCCATGGTGAGCGCTCTGTGAATATAGTGGATAGATCTCTGATTCGTGTTCGCCAAAAAGAATTTCATTGTCTAATGACGATAAACGGAATCTTATCCGGGTCGGATGCCTACTAAAGAGTAAGGGAGGTGTGCGATGACACATACCAACAATATTCTTGTCAAAAGCACTTCTCTTGCGTTCTTGAGTTCGACCGGATATACATAGAGGTTTTTCACAAGAAACGGATATTCGGCAGGATAGGTTTCGGTTCATGCCAAAACCCTATCGTCGGCACGAACGGGCACAAAGAGGGCAATCGGAACAGGGCGACCGACCGAGACTCTTTCAAGTTGGTCTGCTTCTTCATTGAAGAAAAGTGAGGCGCTAGTTAATTGCCCTTGGGTGGAAATGGTCAGCTTCATGAGTTGGTAGTCTATTTCAATAGGACTATTACTCTTCAACCAGTCTCCCCCGAGTATCATATCACACCCACCCAACTTTAGTGTTCTAATGGTGTACGAAAATGTCTGTCCTTGAATCTTCCACTCTAGATTGGGGCAAATGTGTCTGCTAATGACCTTTCCTCCATTGGCTTGGTTACACTCACTAACATTGGCATTGTGTTTTCTGCATCCTATTTGTTCAACCAATTTCTCATCAATGAAAGAGTTAGTGCTTCCAATGAGTATGCTGATGTTTTTCACATTGATTTGACCCTTGACTCTTATGGTATGTTAAGAGTTCGGTACCTGACATAGCATTCATTCCATCTCCCCCGGAATCACCCCTATGCATAGCTCCTTCCCTCTTCTATTCAGTTTCAGTGAAGCAAGCGAGCCTCTCGATTGAGGGAGACCGATCTGAGTCAGTTTATCCCCACTGATTAAAGAAAGAAGTTTACTATATCGGAGTTCCGTCTGATAGTTGCATTTGCGAAAGATTCGTGGAACTGGGCATGGCAAAGACAGATCAATTCCTAAACGAACTATTTTCTCGATTCGTTCTGGAACTCCATCGGGGTGTCATCTGTGTTGGCAGATCAATTGAAAAAGACTGGAATTTCCATTTTAGATATAGCAACTACAGAGATTGAGTCGAAAGAAAAAATGTATGTGTGCTAGCGGATCTGCTTGAGCTTCCTTAGCCTTAGGCAAAGTGGAAAGCTTAGTTTGAGCTATCCATTGAGCAAAGAAGTTTCAAAAAGGAGTCTTTCCCCAGGATTCCCTGGTAGGGCATCCAGGCGCTATTCAATTGCCCAACTCCTCCTCCTGAGGGGACTAGACCACTTTGAACCAAGCAAATGGTTTAAACCCTTCGTGACCAATGGGGCACTTCACGCCTTCAACTAAGAAAGTCAAATCAGTACTTGCTTCAACTTAAGGAAATCAGCTTGCCCCTTTTTTTTAACACTTTTCGGAAAGCACTTGAATTTGAAAAAAGGAAGTGCCCCAGTCTTTTAACCTTAAGGATCAGTCGAGGAAGAAGACTAAGGGTGTGAGGGAGTTCCTGTACTTGCGGGTGTATTAAAAATTCCACTTCTATCCTTTAGCCGTCTAACTTTCCTTTCAACTTTCAGTTTCCTTATTTTATGGATGTCTCCCATTGCTCTAAGGTCTCTGCCCTAGCCTTTTTTTCTAAGCCGTCGAGTAGGAAAGAACGTACTAGTAGGCTAGTGGAAAAAGCCTTCCAATCCGTACAGCCTGAGCTACCGTAGCTAGAAAAAGACAAAGATAGAAAGATATATGTCTGCTGTTCTAGCGTAAAAGAAGTCCACGGTAGTCGATTCAGACTACTTCGATACCGAAGAATAAGACTAAAAGTAAAGGGGGAACGAAACTGTACCGCTTTAAGGCTTGTGACATCCATATTGGGATATCCCTCTTCTTTCCTTTCTATTCCTCACTGTGAGAACTCAAACTATAAAAAGACTACTATGTCGCCATTACTCCTTTCTTGCCCTAAAGGGCAGGTACTCTCCATCGGCCAAGCGCCTTTCCTTCTTTGCTTCTTGGCCACCAGAATATGATCCGAGTATGTCCTGATTGAGAGATATAATAAATAGAATTAAGAATAATATAACACGGGAGGAATTGAAAAACCTACTAGTATAAGTAGGATGCCCTTTAGGACGCTACCTTCGCTAAAGCTAACTTTTCAAAAGTCAGGATTTCAGAGAGGGACTTGAAGGGGGGTCGATATACTAGAATTTTTTTTTGCGAACCAGCTTATCTTCCTTGACTTCGGTCAAGTGACTTCAAATATCTTCCTTTTCGGACACGGAATTTCTCTTTCCGGCCTGGTATATTTATATCAATCATAGCAAACCCAGAAGGTACTAAACAATTCCGCTTTGATAGCTTCCATTTTCATAGTCATTTGAGTCGCGAAGCCTCCAACCGAAGGAGCTAGCTAAGAAAAATAGCAGTGCATGCCCCTAGGAAAGAAAAAAATCCTTGCAAAAGAAAAAGGAAGAGCGGGGGGTCAAGATATGAAAGGCAAAGGTCAGAAGAAATAGGGAGTGGTTGCGTTGCTTCATGGGGAGATCGGGTAGCAAATAGTATGAAGCCAGCAGAAGGACTCGATGAACTAAAGTAAAGACGACCGGCTTTGGTTGCTTCCCTGTTGACTCGTCTTCAATTGGACCAAAAGCCATAGTGTTTTTGGCGGGGAGACAGGTTCAAATACTTCCATTTCAGCTAATCCTTTCGAAGCACTTGCCGTCCTCAGCCCCTTTAAATAGTAAACCCCATCACGCTGCATCCCCGCTCCAATCACCGTCCTCGTACTGCGGTCCTGTATCACACATAATTCATCAGAGAAAGAGGCAACACAACTCAATTGTTTGGTTAATTGAGACACGGAAAGAAGAGAGCACTTCATATGGGGCACAAGTAAAACGTCATCAAGATGAATATTACAACAAAAATTGACAACTCCCTTTCAGTAGAAGTACTCCACGTGCCATTAGGCATATTTACGGGACAAGGATGTGGATACAACACAGCACGCAACACACGACGAGATCCCGTCATGTGTTGTGAGGCTCCAGTATCCAACAACCAGTCACGCAACTTACCACTCAATTGCTCACCAATACTGCCGGGTTGCTGTGCATTGATGGCTTGAATAACTGCACTCCATTGGGCAGGTGAAAGGTCGGGAAACGCCGTTTTAGACCCTGCAGAAAGGTTGGGGGCCTGCTCACCGCCAGCAGCCATATTGGCTTGCTGACCACCGGATCCGCCCCCTCCACGACCGCCGCCACGTCCACCATGGCGACCTCCACGATCATTCTTTTTGCGACCACGCCAGCCTTCAGGATATCCTTTCAGATCAAAGCACATCGAA
>JAOWBN010035537.1:0-10136 GCA_028565015.1 Pinguicula moranensis | reverse complement strand
ATGCTCTTGAACTATTTGCATTCCTTCGTTGGTCAATAGCTTTCTATGCTCATCCAAGAGTACCAGATGGGGGATTCGATTTTGTTAGAACACAAGCATATTTTCATGAAGATCCGTTTTACCTGAAACTGTACACAAAGCATATATACCTTGACTGACCTTGCAGCGCCGACAGCTGCATCAATGCTTGGGTATACTCCAGGAAGAGACAAATCTTTAACAAAGCGATCTACACGAAGCCAAAGCCGAGGGTGACATGCCAGGAAATGCCATTTGTGGCAAACAAGGGCAGCATTATACCAATATGCAAATTCAACAAAAATGGTGACAGATTATTTCCACAAACTAGAAAAGCAATTGCACTACGGAAACAAAATACATCTATTAAGGCAGTGAAGACAGTGACAAAAAGAATAAAAAAAATATAACTTGGCAAATATCTATCTAGTGAAAAAGCTACGACTTCACTTGGAAACAAGAACTTTCAATAAAAGCTTGTTGAGGCAAGCTATCTGTATTGGAAGCATCACATTCCCAAGTAAACCATCCAACCCACCCACCACACCTAAAATACAAAATGAGAGAGAGGATCTTGTACCCCAATCTAACTCTAAACATGAAAAGGCAAACGATCGACAAGACCCAGAGCTAGAAAACAGGAATGCAAAGTCTTCTCGGGAGACCACTTGTCAAAGAATTCTCCTTTGTGCATCCAGTTACACACCAAAAACATCATGAGATGTCTTCAGAAATCAGGAAAAAACTAGAATTTCACCCCAAAACAACAAAACAAATAAGATTATTTTTGTTAAGAGATACATACTTGGGATTGGAGAGAGGAAGCTGAAAATTAGCATTAGGCAGACATCGTCAAGATTATTAATGTAACAGCCCGACGACTTGTTTGGCGATTTCTTGAAGTTTGAATTCTCTTCCTCCATCCAATTCATATCTTTCTAATTCTATCAAACAGAGTTGTCGATATTTAGGAGAGACGACAGTGGCTTCTAGCCTTCTACGGCACTGAGAAAGTCGCAAGTGGCGATATCCAAGGCTGCAAGGCCCAAGGGCATAACAGTGCTGGGCCAAAATAGATCCCGGGCTGAATCCTGGGCCCGTCCATGCACAATTTCGCCCTTAAGTTCCCAAATGAGTTGCATATTTGAATGCCCATTGGGCCACTGCCACTACAGCATCTAACGTCAAATATTCAAAGTGAGTTTTTCTTTTTGATCCAAGAATGTTCAAAGTGACTTATATTATTATAATTATGTGTATAGCGGTAAGAAAAAAATTTAAATAGATTTTTTTTTTTGGATTTTTTTTATATTTTTTAAATTTTTTTTTTTTTGAGATTGCAGTTAAAAAAATTTATTTCGTAAATTAAAAATCTTGGCCTATCAAAAAAAATTGATTTTTTTTTTTACTTTAAATATTCATCGATCAAATTGGAAAAAAATTCAGATGCTTGCGATATATTTCTATTGAACAATGTATTTTCAAAAATTCACATAAAAATTTATTGGATTTTCATATATCTTTTGCTCAAATTTGAAAAAAAATTGGATTTTTGTACAGCTTAAACATATTCGATCCGACCCGACCCGACCCACTTTGTTAAACCCAAGAAATTTGCCCCCCTCCCTTCAATTCCTGGCTCAGCCCTTGCCTTTCGCTGCGCAAAATTGCGGAAACCCTATAACTTCCGCATTCCGCTCCGCTTCCACGTGGTAGCGAAAGTATGCGGTAGTGGAGTGGAGTGTGAAAACTCCGCATCCGCTGTCCACCCCTAATTTAGAGGGGTACGGGAAATAAAATGTTATTTTTTAATAGGAATGCAGAAGCTTAAAAAATAAGTGAAACATATTAGTAAAAATCATAAATTTAAGATAATAATTTATAAATATAATTTCAAAAGAAATATAAAGTTTGAGTTGAGGGGGGCGACCGCCCCCTAGACCATGGGACCTTAGTAGGTCCGCGGTTGCATATGAATGGCACATTCTCTCAAATGCCCACTAATAAATAAGATCACCTAATTTTAGTTTCCAAAAACAAAAAGGTTTGCTTATTTCAGAATCAGATTAAAGATGTACTCCTACCAAAAAAAGAAGAAGATTAAAGATGAACATGTCGAATTCTTCATCCTCACAAAACATTTTTTGAAAAAATTAATTAATTTTTTATGAAAATAAAAGGAAATACTTTCGAATCAATATTCGTCTCGAGTTTAGTATTTTTTATCAAAAAAAATAATTATTTTATTAAGAAGCCAACAACTGTCACAATGAGTTTAGTGTATTTGTGCCTAATATAATTTATAAACTAGGGTACAAAAAGGTTGGGTTACACAACAAATATTAAAAAATCCATTAAAAAAATGCATGTGGGGTGGGGCAGCGGCGGTGGGCCTGCCGGCTCCCTCCCTCCAACACTCGAAGTCTGAACTAGATTTTAAGATTGTTTGCATTGGTTATACTTCATAGAAACACTTGTGTGTGAAGGATGTACAACAAGAACGGCTTTATAAATAAGTTGGTTGCCTACTTTTCCCTGTAAAGCAGTCACATAGGCTAGCCAACAAAAGTTTTCACTCTCTAAAAAGTTTTCTCTGACTTTTATCTAAGAAATTTGAAAGTCCAAAATTTCCAACGGCCCTTTTTGAGATCCTCACTGGATGGTCGTGTGGGATGACATCGCCATGATGCTGTCATATCCTCCCCGGCTGGAGATAACTCCGCCCGGGATGAACCACACTACGCCGGGAAACTTGGGGAAGGCTTTGGGGAACACAAACATACCAATAGAGTTACCTGCTGGAGCTCCTTCTTTGGTGGACGCCCACGCCACCCTAGCGCTTGGAATGCAAGTGTCGGCCAAGCCGTCTTACGCGGCGGTAGTCGACTAGCGGGCCGCAACCCAGCTAGCTGACAACCACCATAGGTCAGGCGGGGCGAATGCTCCCTCAGCGGCGCACTTTGCATGGAAAGCAACCGATGTGGCCAAAACACGACGGGTGCCAGAATTTCAACTTGGTCCTCGGACGGCCTCCAAAGTAGATGGGTTTCCGGCGATGTCCTTCTCCGACGAAGAGAGCAAAATGATGACAGAGGACTACCAACACTGCTTGGTTATGAAATTTGTTCGCCGGAGGCCAGCGATTGAAATGATTCGAAGAATCGTCCTGCGAACCTGGGGTATTCTCGCTCCCCCGACGGTCTCGCTCCCCCGACGGCTGAAATAATGATTCTAGACCACCTACATGTTCTTATCCAATTTCGGAATGCATGGGATCAACACACAGTTGGACCAAAGAAGTGAGGGTTCTAGATGGACAAGTCTTCAAGCTTTTCCGATGGACACCCGCCTTTACAGTGGCAAAGGAACCGACTCTAGGCCCGGTCTGGGTAACCCTCCCGGACCTGCTAATCTACATTTACCGTAGAGATTCACTGAAATACATCGGGTCACTATCAGGCAGGTACCTATGAATGGATAATATGACTCTTGCGTACCCGCACTGAATACGCACGAATTTGTGTTGAGGTTGATTTTGTGAAGGAACCAGTGGAGGAAGTAGTCGTTAGGCAGGGGAAATTCGGCCTTAGACGCTAGAAGGTTTTCTATGAGAAGTGGGGAGATTACTGTGATCTTTGCTACGTCCAGGGACACAAAAATACGGACTGTGCGGTGAGGAAAAACCCACCGGAGGAACCTGTGAGATGAGCACTGGATCTTTCCCGGAGAGTGGCTGGTCTAGTGTGGAGGAGAAGAGCTGAGAGGGGCAGATCACAGCTAAGGCACACTATTCAGGAAGTGGGCAAGGGGTTGTAGACTGGACTTAGAGATATGGGAAGGAAGGAAACAATTTCGGTAGCCAAGGCCATGGAGCAACTGAATTCAGACTTGGGGGTACAAGGACAAGGAACATACAGAATGACGCGAAACAGAACGACTAGCCCCCCTCCATTGTTACCGCATCAAATGATCGTACAGGGTTTAATAGGTACGAACAAAGGCAAAGGGAAAGTGGGGGAGTTGCCCACTAAAAATGTCAATCAATTTCAAGCACTGTCAATGGAAAACCAAGAAGGGGATGGGAATGCAGCAACGACGATGGAGGAGAGGGCGGAACCCTCGGCAAAGAAGGTGGTTCCAGAGAAAAAGAAGCAGGATTCATGAGTGCAAATAGGAGAGGGCGATCGGCGATCCAGTGAGAGAATCAACATGGCAGAGATGATGAAGAAAGTGGAAAACAAGAAATCAGGGGATGACGACCAGAGGGGCACGACCAAGGAGATCACTGAAAAATTCGGGCACGCAGCGCCGATAGTCCAATTGAAGGAAATTTGCGAGGCAATCCAAAAAACTTCTACAAAAAATCCAATTCAGTGATACGCACTCCAGAGATCGCTATTCAGTGCCAGAAAGTGCTAAGAAAAATGTAATGGTGGAAGAATTGGTTAGGAGGGAGAAGAAAGAGACGGCGCTGAATGAAAGAGGAGAAAACAAAATTCAAGATTGGCCTGAGGATGACCCACTATCGGGACAAAATGTCACGAAAGAATCTGGGCCGATTCTAGGAAGGAATGAAGGATCTGGTGACTTGGAAAGCCTGGCCCAGAAAACCGTGGGCCAGGCGGATGAGCAGCCCCTTTATGCTTCTACAGGGACGGATGAGCAGGCCCAACACCAAATAAAAATTGCACAAGAACCGGAAATTTCAGATTATTCCTTCCGAAAAAATACTGATTTCCCAATTTTTTTTTCAGATCACAGGAACAAGAATTCAAGAAAAGATGAAGCACGCTTAATCAGCCATATCCCGGACCTGCAGGCTTATGTGCGGATAGTACCAGGCATCGACATAGAATCGAAAGAGTGGGATTTACTATCTGACCCGGAAGCAGAGGCAAGACCAGTGACCCCGGGTGCCCGTAAAACCTTGGACTCAAATGCAGAGATTCACTATAGAAAGGTAACAAGGGGAAGAGAATGACTAGAATCTCGTCGCGGCAAACCAGGTACGCATCTACTAATGTGGAATAAAATTTTATATTGGAACATTAGTGGACTAAGAAAGTCGAAAGGAAAACTTCGGGATATGATAAACTGATTTGAAATAGGTCTATTTGCTATAGCATAACCTTTTCATCAAGCAACGCGCTTGGCTAGGCTATCTAATTTAGTGAAATTTCCTTTTTTTTAATATCAAATGAAGTGGATATGGGTAAGATATGGGTCTTTTGGAAAGAGGATGGGGACTTTGAATTAGAAAGTAAGTGTGATCAAGCCATTACATGCTGGTACAAACAGGATAATGAGAGAGTCATGATTTCTTTTGTTTATGGCTTATGTGACTGGTCTCGAGGAGAGAATTATGGAAATACCTAGAGAATACAAACCCATGAATCGTTCCATGGATGGTTCTTGGGGATTTCAATGTTATTAGATCAAAATCAGAAAAATGTGGGGGAGCAATTAGAGCAGCGCAACTAATGAGAGAGTTCAATGATTGTTTAAATGGATGTGCTCTAACTGAGCTGCACTCGGAGGGCAAAAATTCTCCTGGTGCAATGGACAAAGCGGCACAACTAGGATATGGGCAAAACTGGACAGAGTAATGGTTAACAACCAATTCTTAGTCTGGAAAGGGTCTGCGTCTTAAATATTACTCCCGAGGAAAACATCAAACCATAACCCGATGGTCGTATACATGGAGGACCCAGAGCCCCGATACGGAATTGGCAACTTTAAATTTCAAAACATGTGGACACGAGTAGAATCCTTTATACAGCTGGTCAGGACACATTGGAAGGAGGCAATAAATGAGGATAGTAAGCTAAATCTGGGGGGCAAGTTAAAAAAAATGCGGTTGCGGTTGAGAGAATGGAACAAGAGTGTCTTCGGTCATGTCGAATACAATATTCAAAAATTGGAACAAAAGATGGGAGCGATCGAAGACCAACTTCAGGAACAATTTGATCCGCGACTGGACACCGAGTTGATTGGGTGGGAGGAGAGGGAAGAGTTAGACTAATATAGTTTTATGGTGCTAGTGATTTAGGTGCAAGATAATTTCAATGGAAACAGATCATGGATTCACATCAAGGGAAAGGGATGGATAAATGGTGCCTTATGGGGGGACTTTAATGCAGTTTTAGATGCTTCAGAAAAAAAGGCAGCTCCCAGCGATCCTTGGAACATGAGATTAATGCATTCAGATCCTTTGTCAATGGGATGCATCTTCAAGATCTAAAAATGGCTAGAAGAAAATTTATTTGGTACCTGAATTCTCTTAAAGCTATGAGTAGGCTTGACAGATTTTTTGTGAACGATGCTTGGCTGGGAAATGATATATCCTGGACTCAAACTGGTCTAAACAGGGATGATTCTGATCGTTGCCTTGTATCCCTCTCCTGCAACCTTAAAAATCGGGGTCCTAAACCGTTTACAATGTTATATTGCTGACTGGAAAATGCAGATTTCATTACAATGGTAGAAAACCTCAACTCTGAAATAAATCCAGAGGGGTTTGCAAGCCACAGATAAAAGATCAAAATCAAGGAGTTGAGGGCAGGAATTAGAGTGGAACAACCTACAACCAAGGAGCTCCTTTGCTCAAAGAAAATATCTGCTGAATCAAACTACTGAAATGGAACTTCAGGCTAAAAACAACTCTCAGTTTTCTACACCAGATATTTAGCTCCTTATGAACAAACAACAGGAACTTCAGGCACTGATCAAAAGCATAGACAACCTTCATTTTCAGAAAGCTATTAACTGGCTTAAACAAGGAGATGCTAACTCTGCCTACTTCCACAGATGAATCCAAAAGAACATGAGAAGAAACTCTATCCAAGGTTCTGGGAGGGCAACACATGGCTGGAGGATCCTGAGGATATCAGGAGATGTTTCAGACAATATTTTTCAGAAAGATTCTCTGAAGAGGAATGAAACAGGCCTAAGATACATATTATCAGATATCATCATTTCTCACACCTGACTAGAGAGCAGCTTGTGAGACCCTTTTCAAAAGCTGAAATAATGAATGATATCCAACAATGTGGAAGTGAAAAGAGTTCAGGACCAGACCGTCTAAACTTTAAATTCATTAAACATTTTCTTCACCTTTTCAAGTTTGACATTCTGCAACTGTTTGTTGAATTTTACAGGAATTGCAAACTTGCTAAAGGAAGTAATGCGGCTCATATTTTTCTGTTAGCCAAAACAGACACTCCTCTAAATGTTCAATACTTTAGACCTATCACTTTAATTGGAGCCATTCCAAAGATCATTTCAAAAGTCCTAGAAATGAGGTTGAGTCCTGTTATGAAGGAGATTATAGCCCCTAATCATATGGCATTTATTAAAGGCAGAAAGTTGCTGGATGGTGTTCTCATAGCCAATGAGGCAGTGGATGAACTGAAGAAATTTAAAATACAGGCCATGATCCTAAAGGTAGACTTTGAAAAGTCCTTTGACTCTGTTAATTGGAATTATCTGCAGGATGTGATGTCTCAAATGAAGTTTCCCCAAAGCTGGATTTGGTGGACAAGAGAACTGCTAGAATATGCCCCTATTCCATCCTCATAAATGGTAGCTCCACCACAGATTTTTTCCCAAAAAGAGGACTTCGCCAAGGGGACCCTATCTCTCCTCCACTTTACCTTGTGGCTGCTGAGGGCCTTTCAGTGTTGATCAAGAAGGCTATGAATCTAAATTTGTTCACAAGGGTTGAAATTGCCAGGGATAAAGTCTAGCTTTCCCACTTACAGTTTGCTGTTGTTACTTTAATTCTTTGACAAGCTAGCTGGAGAAATATAAAAACTCTAAAGTCAATCCTCCTCAATTTTGAAATAACCTCTGGTCTGCGAATCAACTATTCAAAGAGTAGTATACTTGGGATCAATATGCAGCATTCTCTTTTAGAGGAGATGGCAACATATATGGGATGCAAAACTGATACCTTTCCATTCAAATACCTAGGCCTTCCCATTGGTGCAAATCCTGTTAGACTCTCTACTTGGCAGCCTATAGTAAATAAATTCAGCAAGGTATTAAGCTCCTGGGACCACAGATACCTATCTTTTGGAGGGAAATTAATCCTCATGAACTCAGTTCTCAATGCTCTGCCTTCTCATTTCTTCTCCTTCCTGAAAGCTCCAGATTCTGTCATTCACAAGCTGAACAAAATTTTGAGGTCTTTTTTGGAATGGCAGCAATGAACACAAAAAGGTCCACTGGGTGTCCTGGAAGAAAATGACTGCATCAGTGATCAAAGGAGGCCCGGGGGTCAGAAATTTGAAAGCTTTCAATGAAGCTTTGTTGGGTAGGGGGTGGGGAACGCCTGCTTTCAGGTGGTGCTGGTCTAGCTATAAAACTCATGCGCTCCAAATATGGTAATGAGGGTTGCCTATCAGTGGGTAAATGGAGAGAGATTTATATTCCTGAGGCATCTTCAAGTCAGCTTGGCAGAAGAAGGGGAAGAGCTTATGCCTCTTCATGGTGGAACAACATTCAGCAAATCCTTAGTTCCAGCTGGTTTAGTCACTCATCAGCCTGAAAGTTGGGTCAGGTTCAGCCATAAAATTCTGGAAGGATTCCTGGCTCTTAATAATTCTCTAGCAGAGCGATTTCCAAGACTTTTCAGAACCACTCTTCATCAAAATGCTTTACTTTCATATATGAGAATGTGGGACTCAACTTCTTGGCATTGGACTTGGGGAAGGCTTCTTAGGATCTCTGAACTACAAGACCTCTCTAATCTAGCACTACTGCTGTAGGATGTTCATCTTTCTAATAACTGTATGGATAAATAATCCTTCAACACTAGAGTTGATGGAAAGTACACGGTTAAAAATGCATACGATAAGTCTGGGCAGTTTCTGATTCTCCCTACTCTTCTCAGGAGATTGCTATTCTCAGTTCTCTTTGGCTGACTATGGCTCCTAAAAAAGTTCTTATATTTACCTGGAAATTATTTCAAAACTCCCTGCCTACAAAAGGAGCTCTCCAGCTGCGACATATTATCCCCCCAGAACAGGATATCAGTTGCTCCATTTGTTCTTCAGGACATGACTCTGTGGATCATATTTTCAGAACCTGTTCTCTGATCTTGCAGGTCTGGGAAAATTTAAAGGACTGGCTCTCAACACCAGAAATTCACCAACTGTCTGCTTCACAAGATCCATCCTTATTAGATTTTATCTTAGCAAAACCTGGCAGTGTCAATATAGCTGCCTGGATAGGTATCTGCCCAGCTATGGTCTAGCTAGTGTGGAAAGCTAGAAATCTGAAATTCTTTCAAGCCAAAGATCCTAGCCATTTAGTCATTGTGTCTAACATCAAGAGAACATCATGGATTTGGATCTCTGCCAAAAGACAGTCCCACTCTTGGTCCTATTCTTCTACAGATTGGTTATTAAATCCTATTGACTGTATATCTTTTTAACACCTGACCCCCTCAATTCTTAACTAGTTTGGCCAGTGATATGCATGTATAATTCTACCTTGATATGTTGCTAAGATAAGTTTACAGCTCAATACCTCTGAATTCTCATGCATAATTTAATTCATGTGCATCAGTGTGCTGGTATTTACCTTGCTGATGTTGGATTCTGATAGAGGAAGATGTGGAGACAACATCAAATGCTCAAAAGCCGCCGATGGATTTTAAAGTGCCAGTGCACGTCATGCAAAGGGATTGGTGTGCTAGAAAGAGGCTGAAAAAAACGCATATCAAAACTCTAGAGCAAGTTCATAAGCAAATTGTAAACCTAATTGGAACAAATCTAATAGTTAAACTAAATAAAAACGAATCATACCTTTGAATGCAGAAGCGTATGAAATCATAATATTTTGGTTGATTATATCCCGAACACAAACAGGAGTCTACCATAGTCTCCTTGCATCCTTGATGTGGATGATATTTATGATAATTCATCCCTTACCTTAGTTTCTGGTACTAATCTTGATTCTGAATCTGTTAAATGGCATGCTAGACTTGGTCATATAGGCCAAGATAGGTTGAATAGACTGGCTAAGTGTGGTCTATTGAACCAACTCACTAAGGCTAAGTTGCATGTGTGTGAACCTTGCTTAGCTGGCAAGGCTAGCAAGAAGCCTTTTGGTAA
>JAOWBN010035526.1:0-10137 GCA_028565015.1 Pinguicula moranensis | reverse complement strand
GCTAGAAGTATGATGTTCACCATGAATGTCCCAAAATATTTGTGAGGACAAGCAGTTCTTACAGCCACATTCCTGATCAAACGAATGCCATCTCGAGTGTTAGATTAAAAATCTCAATTTCAGATCTAGAATGGTACCAAAAAGGACACTATTTAGTTGAGAAAACCTTTGGTTGTGTATGTTTTGTACATGATAATAGACCAAGGGTTGGAAAGTTGAATTTGAGGGCTATCAAGAGTGTGTTCGTAGGATATCTGGGACCCAAAAGGGTTATGTGCGTTGAAGACCAATTGAACGGAGATTGTTTATGAGTATGGATGTTATATTTTGGGAGAATGAGTTGTACTTCCAGCAGGGGTCCTCCTTACCCCTTGAGGGCTCGCTTGATAGTGCACAACAAGAGGGGGAGAATAGTTGTGACAGCAGAGATGAGAGCAGTAGTGATAGAGGTATATGTGATAGTACGAGTGTGATATGTTTTCTATCCTTTTCCGACGAGTGAGTCAGTTGCCGTAGAGAGGGAGCTTCCGGGTCAGGGGAAGCCGTTGTTGGTATATATGAGACACTATCTTCATACTCAATGGTAAAGGAGACAAGAGAGGTTCCAGAGTAAGCTGCACCAGTTCCATGCTCAAGGTCCTTGTCTGCTTCGACTCCGGGAGCACCTTCATCTTCATTTTCAGGTAATTCTACTCCTCTCACTGATATTCTTACCCTTCTTACTGATATTCTTGTCCCTGCTATTACTGTTAGGAGGACCACTCTTACTCTCATATACTTATTGAACATAGAGCATTCATTGCATCTTTGGACATTATTTCTATTCCAAAGTGTTGGCAGGTGGTCAAGGCAAACTTGGGATGAAAAGCGGCAATGATAGAGGAGTTTGAGGCCCTTACAAAGATTGAAACATGGTTTCTTGTGACACTGCCGCCGGGTAAGAAGGCTGTTGAATGTATGTAGGTATATACTATAAGGCAGAACCCCGGTGGCAGAGTGAAATGCTTTAAGGCATGACTGGTAGCCAAGGATACAACTAGGTGTATGGGATTGATTACGATGAGACGTTTGCCCTCGTGGCAAAAATGAGCACAGTCAGAACTCTGGTTTATATAGCAGTGAATAATGGGTGGAACTTGCATCAGCTCGATGTGCAGAATGCATTTCTTTATGGTGATCTATAAGAAGAAGTGTAGATGGAGATTCCTACAGGATTTGGTACCAGTAAGACTGAGAGTCAAGTTTGCAAACTTGAAAAATTATTGTATGGTTTGGAACAATCTCCTCGAGCCTGGTTTGACAAGTTCAGGAAGGTTGGTTGTCATGGGTCATCAACAAATCAATGTCGACCATACTATATTTTTCAGGTAGGAGGAGAGTCATACTACAATGCTATCACTATATGTGGATGACATGATCATTACTGGTGATGATGAGAGTGAGATTGCGAAATTGAAGGTGAGACTAGGCAAGGAATTTGAGGTGAAGGATTTGGGTTAGTTGAAGTATTTTCTTGGGATTGAGATAGCTTATGAGCGAAAGAAAATTATTCTGTTCCAAGAATGTATGTTCTAGATTTTCTCGAGGAGACAAGTATGTTGGGCTGCAAGCCAGCAAAAATGCCGATTGACAAGAGTTTGAAGTTGAGTGCAGAAGCAGACAAGCCAGTTGATAGGGAGTAGTATCAAAGATTGGTAGGCGACTTATATACCTAAATCATACTCGGCCGGATATATCATTTGATGTGAGTATGGTTAGTAGGTATATGCATGACCCTAGAAGGGTCACCCGGATGCCGTGCACCATACATTGAGATACTTGAAGAGTGCATCGGGAAAATGGTTGATCTTTAGAAAGAATGGACATTTGAATATTGAGGGATACTGCGACTCAAATTTGGCTAGTTGTGCTGCTGATAGAAGGTCCACGTCCGGTTATTGCATATTTTTAGGAGGAAATCTAGGCTCTTAGAAGAGTAAAAAATAGACAGTAGTGTCTCATTCTACAACTGACGCAAAATACAGAGCCATTGCCTTGACTGTTACTGAGATGATTTGGTTGAGATCAATACTTGTGGAACTCAAGATGGATCTAGATCCGCAATTAAAGTTGTGGTGCGATAGCAAAGAAATCATCAGCATTGCCAGCAACCTAGTACAACATGATAGAACCAAGCATGTGGAGATTGATAGGTTCTTCATCAAAGAAAAATTAAATAGCAAGTTGTTGATACTGAGTCACATAGTCACCAAAGAACAAGTTTCTGATGTGTTGACTAAAGGTCTTAGTTTCCTAGATCTTGATAGACTTTGTAACCGGATGGGCTTAATTGAAATCTTTCACCCATCTTGAGAGGGAGTGTTGGTATTGGTATTAAAGATTGGGGAGTAGAATGCAATTACCAAATCTTTGTACATATTTAAAGCTGAAGGTGTCTATTCAATAAAAAGTTTTTCCATTTTATAATTCCTCACCATTGGAATCCATCACTCGCAACAACCTTCACCCATACCCAGCTGTTCTTGTCGATCTTTGGCAATTTTCCATGGCTTTGGACCCCGCTTTTGGTCACGAGGTTTCTAAACACCCGTGGCATTCGTAGCTAGATTTCGGGTGCATCATTCTACTCCTCGCCTGATGGCCACCGTGGACGGAACCATCGTGATAGGAACTGCAAGTGGCCGTACACACACCTGCATGTCATTCCACGCGTTGACACCGCTGGAGAAAAAATGGCGTGCCTATTTTCAGTAGCTCTTTGCATCTATCATATCTGTTTTCCTTGATTTGGTATCGTTTGATGGATATTTGTGTTTCAGTCGATAAATTGGAAATTCAAGTAGATTACCTAAACTTGGGTGTCCAATTAGACATTGTTCGGAAGATTGATTGTTGACATATGTTGGATTGGGAATGTGGATTTTTGTTGTGATTGATTGTGGTTGGAGCTGCTGTGTGTATGAATAGGGAAGGATGAGAGTATGGTTAGTAAGGATTGGAGGTTCTGGGAAAACCCAATCCTATGGTGCTCAATGCCTTGGTTGGGATCATACAGGGGGTGAGTACCTCGACCTCGACTGCTACTCTTATAGTTGCTCGGGTAGGTCAAGTTGGATCTACCATCAATAGAGTTGAATCTTGATGGATCTGCTACATATCTTAGTTGGTCATGTAAGATTGAGACCATTTTAGAAAGGAAAAACCTAGATGGATTTATGATGGAAGGTAAGTCGAGGAGTAACGATTCTTCGACTAATGAGTGGAGAGTTACACAGGCTGATATGTGTATCTGGTTACTAAACTCGATAACCCGTTCGGTTGCTTCTTCTGTGGCTGGCATTAAGTTGGCAAGTGATATGTGGTTGTGTGTACAAATAGGGAAGGACTAAATACAAGACAACCTACTCCGGACAGAGAGCCAAATGAGAGTGTTTCAGCTTGAGTTAGAGATTTATGCAGAGGTACACGAAGAGAGATCCGTCCAGGAGCTTTCCATCTTTTTGGGAAAATTGTGGGCAGAAATGGATCATTTTGATCCCGGGCCTAGTTTTATTGGCTCAGGGTGTAAGATGCAAACACGTTTTAGGAAAGGAAGGATCATGGAGTTTTTGAAGGATCTAAATCCGATCTTTTTTCCGAGGAGATCAAACCTTCTGTCTTAGACCAAGGTTCCATCCCTATATGAGGTTGTTGCTGCTATAATATAGGAGGAGAGTCAAATAAAGATACACTCTATATCGAATGTAGTCTCAAGTAAGAATACTAGTTATTGCAGGTTCGGTGATGATTGGAGTTCCAGTAGAGACTCACAGTTGCTTCCAATGTGGAGAGATAGATCACTTGCTGCAATTCTGTCTGAGGTTGGCTTGTGAGAGAGAGTCTACAGGGAGAGGTCAATTTAGATGAAGAGGTCAATTTAGAGGGAGAGATCGTGATCGTGGGGTAATGAAGAGTGGAGTTAGAGATGGTGGACAAGGGGGTTATCGCACCAACTTGATGGTAGATACTGATGGTGAGGAGCTTATGAAGAGTATTGTGTCTGTTGAGGATCGCCAATTCTTGGACGTATTGCAGAAGAAGCTCAAGGGCGTAAGATGGGAAATGATACACCCACGCCATCTAACTACTCTTGTAATGTTGGTGTAGGATCCCATTCCATAGGTAAGTATGACTCACTAGCTCTAACATCATTTCCTATTATTGGCTCTTAAGATTGGATCATTGACTCTAGGGCTTCTAAGCACATGCGGGGTGCTGCTAGTGAGTTTTGTTTCTATACTTTCCTAGTAGTTCGTTGAGTGTCAAGATAGTTTATGACACTGATCAAACAATGGTGGGTAAGGGAGTCACTGACTTTGTCCAAAATTTTATATGTTCCTTCATTTTCCGTGAACCATTGTTAACTAACTATATTATTCTGTTTTGTTTGATACCCAAGGTGATCTTCCCGGAGAAGAGGAAAGGAAAGATACTTTTGATTGGGACATGGCAAAGTGGCTTGTGGTACATAGATAAAAAAGAATTGGACTAAGCTCTTCCATCCATCATGGAGAGACCTGGAGGAGACAATAATGTGAAGGCTGGAGGAGACAATAATGTGAAGGACTTACTACTTCACCATAGGCGGTTATGTCACCCCTCCTTCCTGACATTGAGTTGACTTTACCCCTATTTATCTGTTGTAGTTAATAAGGATAAACTACTTTGTTATTCTTCTGAGTTGGGCAAACATACCAGAAGTTCATACAACTTTGGTAGTAGGAATTTATGTATTTTTTTTATACATTCAGATGTATGTGGACATTATCCCACAGTAACATTCTATGGATTTTGCTATTTTGTTTAATTAATTGGCTGTTGCTTCCGTGCCACTTAGTTATAGTTGATGAAAAAAAGAGTGATGTGTTTGTTTGCCTTAAGGATTTTCATAATGGGGTACAGACACAGTATAGTGCAGTAGTGAAGGATTTGAGATCTGATAATGGTCTAGAATACACTAATAGGGCATTGCAGAATATCTGTCTTCACAGGGCATTAAGCATCAAACCACCTGCCCATACACACTAAAGCAAAATGGGGTAGCCGAGAGGAAAAATCGCTACCTTCTTGAGGTGGTTAGGAGTATGATATTCACGATGAATGTCCCAAAAAACCTATGGGGACAAATAGTTCTTACGACCATATTTCTAATTAACAGGATACCATCCCGCATTTTAAATTGGAAATCCTCATTTTAGATCTGGAATGGTACAAAAGATGACACTATTCCGCTGAGAACTTTTGGATGTATATGCTTTGTGCAGGATAACAGGACAGGAGTAGGAAAGTTAGATCTGAAAGCCATCCAAAGTGTATTTGTAGGGTACTTAGTGACTCAAAAGGTATATGTATGTCAAAGTCTGGTAAGGCGGAGATTGTTCGTGAGCATGAACATTATATATTGAGAGCATGAACTGTATTTCTATAGGTCTTCCTCATATTTTTAGGGCTCACCTGATGGTGTACACGCGAGAAGGAAAGAGTAGTAATGATAGGGGTAAGAGTAATAGTGATAGGGGGAACCAATGATATTACAAATTAGAGACATTTCTTGTCATTGCCTGGCTAGTAAGCCAACAATCGAGGGTGGGGAGATTGAGGAGGAGGTTATTAATGATAGGGATATTCAGGGTTAGGAGGAACCACACTTAGTATACACGAGACATCATCCCCATGCCCTGTGGCAGAGGAGAGGGGAGAGAGGAGATTTGCCTGAGTCACATACGCATGTCCCATGCCTAGTTTTCTTGTCTACCTCGGCTCTGAGGTCACCCCCGTCTTTAGGTGATGTTACTCGTTTTTTTGATATTACTCTTACCAATCCCCAATGGTTAGGAGGACCACTCGCAGCAATGAGGGTCTCATCTAATAGATATGATTTTTCCCTAGACATTGCACGTCCTCATGATATTGCCCATCCCGTTTTCTACTCACATATACTTCTTGAATTATGAACATTGTATTTATTCCTAAGTGTTGGCGGGTGTCTAAGGCAGATTCGAGGTGGAAAGATGCCATGATAGAGGAGCTTGAGACCCTTAAGAAGAACAAAACCTAGCAACTTGTACAATTGCCATCGGGTAAGAGGCAGTTGGATATAAGTGGGTGTTCATTATGATGCAGAACCAGGAGGGCAGAGTTGAACGCTGTTAGTCATGACCGCTAGCCAAGGGATACAATCACGTTTATGGGATTGATTACAATGAGATCTTTGCATTAGTGGAGAAGATGAGCACAGTCAGGATTCTAATCTCTATAGCAATGAACAAATGATGGAAGTTACACCATCTCGATGTAAAGAATGCATTTCTTCATGATGATCTGTTAGAAGAAATGTACATAGAGATTCTCCAAGGATTTAGCACCAGTTAGACAGTTGGTCAGGTGTACAAGCTCGAAAAGTCACTGTATGGTTTGAAATAATCTCCTCAAGCTTGGTTTGGCAGGTTTAGGAAGACTATAGTTAGTATGAGTTATCAACAAACCAATGTCGATCATACTGTTTTTTCAAGCAAGATGGGAGTCATACCACGATGCTAATAATGTATGTAGATGACATGATCATTATTGGCGATGATGACAGTGAGATTGCAAAGATAAAAATGAGACATAGCAAGGAATTTGAAGTGAAATACTTGGGACATATGAAGTACTGCCTTGGGATTGAGGTGGATCATGATTCATGGGCCGAAAGGAATTATTTTATCCTGGAGGAAGTATGTTTTAGACTTGTTTCAGGAGACACGCATGCTGGATTGCAAGCCCATCGGGATGCTGATTGACCAGAGACTGAAGTTGAGTGTAAATGCACGAGTACAAATTGACAAAGAAAGATATCAGAAACTGATAAATCGATTGATATATCTGAATCATACACCAACAATATATATCATTTGTTGTGAATATGGTGAATAGGTACATGCATTACCCTAGAAAGGGTCACCTGAACGCTGTGTACAAGATATTGAGATACCTAAAGAGTTGATGCAGGAGCATCTGTAGTTAATCAGCCATAACTTTGGCTACAGGTGTCCGAATGGATCGTGTGACGTGTCGTTGGAATCGTCTCTCAGGCGCGCACGAAGCTGCACATGAGCTTTGCTCGATGTGCGACATCAATTTTTGCAAATTTCAATGTTTTCCTTCCTGAAAACGCGTTTTTAGTATTTCTTTCCTTTTTTAGAAATAATTGGCTGTCAATCTTGAAATCAACTGATTTCCGGATTTCCAGCAATTAACCGCTTTTAGTTGATTTGATTGAGTAGATTGATTTGCACGATTATGCTATATAAGGCAGATCGCGGAAATCATGGGATTTCTTTAGCTATATAAGTCTGGCTTGTGGACTTAGTTGATCATTGAATTTTTTAGAAGAATTGAAAATAAACGGAAACCGAGGACACCGTCTTGGGATTCTTTGGAGAATTTCTTGTGTTCTTGATTTTATTGCAATTTCTGTATTTTTTTTAGCCTACAAGATAATCGCTATCTTGTTTCCGGCTTCAGTAGGGAAGAATGGAGGTTAAAGGAATGAGGGATCAAGTACTATTCTGGAATAGTAGGGGCTTAAGGCAAGCTCGGCGGCATTTGCAGCGCTGGATTCCATCCTCTAATGTTGGAATTTTTGCATTGGCATAACCATTCCAATCGGATCACCGGATGGGAGACTAGCTGGACAGCTGCACTACATGAGTTTCATATCTAATGAGTCTTTGGGAGGGAAACTTTGGATTTTCTGGAGGGGTGGTATTGATTTCACTATTACCAGCCAACACAAGCAGGCCATCATAGGTAAGTGGCTAGTGGGCGGCAGAATAGTGCACATTACTATGGTCTATGGGAAGTGCCAGGCGGAGGAACAGAGAGAGTTATGGCAATATCTATTCAATGCACTCCCGGCTGGGGATCCATTGGATTGTAGTAGGAGACTTTAACTACATTAGGTCTAATGAGGAGCGGCGGGGAGGTATGCGACGGCCAGCAGGGCAATGGATGAGTTTAATGGATGTCTTAATGCGTGTGGTCTATTGGACTTGAAAGCAGACTCGGATAGATCATCATGGTGCAACGGCCAAATAGGTTCCAGCAGCCTGTGGGATAAACTGGATAGGGTATGTGTGAACACGGATTTTCTTGGCTGGCAGGCAAGTAGCTTTTAAAGTTTACTCCCCAGGAAATCCTCTGATCACCGGCCCCTTCTAATCCAGTTCAAGGAGAGGGAGCATGCGTATGGCAACAAGCACTTTAAATATAAAAATATGTGGGCTCGGAGCAAGGACTTCTTGCTACTGGTGGCCTCTACGTGGAATGATGGTGAGAGGCAGGAGTCTGTTTTCTCTGGGTTAACGCCTTAAGAAGTTAAGGACAACACTCAAATTATGGAACAAGCAGGTATTTGGTACGGCTGATCTGCAGATCAAGGACTTGGAGGAGAAACTAGAGAGACTTGAAGAGGGATTGCAAGGGGGGGCTGCTGCAGGGTTGGAGGAGGACTACATGAGAAATAAGTCGGAGCTTTATCACTTGGAGACTAAGGAGTTTATTAGACTGGATCAGATGGCTAAGAAGTTTGGTTAAAATGTGGGGATAGGAACACTAGAATATTCCATGCCGCCCTATGGGTAAAATAGAACAAGGGCATGGTGCAGGGGATAGTTCTTGCGGATGGTAGGAGATTGGATGGGACACAACAGATCCATCATGCCGTTGCTGCCTACTTTCAGAGTATTATGACTGCAGGTATTACAGTTACACCATGTACGAGTGCTAAACATGACACCTTGTTTGATAATAGACTGTCTCAGCTTGACAATGAAATGCTACGAGCTAATACTTCAGAAGAGGAAGTGAAGGGAGCTCTATGGTCAATACCTATTAATAGTGCTCCAGGTCCATATGGGTATGGCTCGGATTTTTTCAAGCAGACGTGGGACAACACGGGGAAGAGCCTAGTTGCAGCTGTCAGGGAGCTATTTGCTAGGCACCAAATGCCAAGAATGTTTTCAGCTAGCTTTATTAGCCTCATTCCAAAGGTGGCAACACCAATTTCCTTCTCAGAATTTAGACCCGTAAGCCTTTGTACGGTTGTGCACAAAGTCTTCTCAAAGGTGGTTGCATCCAGGCTGAAAAAGCATATGCAGAAGCTAGTCTCTGAAGAGCAAGGGGCCTTTGTTCAGAACAGAACCATCTTTGACAATATATTCATTGCACAGAAGTTAGTGAGATCCATAAATAGGAAGCAGCTGGGCGGGAATGTCATCATGAAACTGGACATGGCCAAGGCCTATGATCGCGTTAACAGGTCCTTTTTGGAGATGGTGCTAAGAGCTAAGGGGTTCCAAGAAGAGACAGTGGCTCTAGTAATGAGAAGTGTGGGGGGAGTGGCCTTCTCAGTTCAAATGAGTGGAGTGGAAGTAGGCTTCTTTGAACCCGTACAGGGGCTACGCCAGGGGGACCCAATGTCGCCATACCTCTTTGTCATATTACAGGATACTTTATCTCAGCTGTTAAGAAAGGAATTTGAATCAGGGAGATGCGCCAAATACCAGCTTCCACTAGGTGCTCCTGCCATAACGCATCTGATGTATGCGGATGATTTGCTTGTTTTTTCTAGAGGGGATGTGAGAACAATAAGGAAGGTGGTGAAAACACTAGAGCAGTACTGTGGATGGTCTGGCCAGTGTCTTTGCAAGGAAAAGTCAGCTATGTACTTCTCCTCTCAGATTAGTTTTGTGAGGAAAAGGTCTATGCTGGAGCTCACAAGATTCCGGGAGGGCAGGTTTCCAATGCTCTATCTAGGGGCACCAATTACAGATGGTAAGCTTAGTAGGGAGATGATGGAACCTCTGCTGGAGAAGATCAGGAGGAAAGTGGCCGGCTGGAAGGGTAGGTTCCTGTCACAAGCAGGGCGACTAGCATTGATCAACCATGTCATGATCAGTGTTCCTATGGATATAATGGTTGTGTTAAGACTCCCAAAGTATGTGCAGGGGAAAATCAGAAAGATACTTGCTAATTTTCTTTGGGGGTCCTATGAGGGGCGGCCGAAAGCTCACTGTAAGCGGTGGGAGTGTTTGTGCAAACCTACAGCTGAAGGAG
>JAOWBN010035515.1:0-10137 GCA_028565015.1 Pinguicula moranensis | reverse complement strand
AAATTCCTCCACCAGAAAATAACCAACCTGTTCACTTAAGCATTAAGTTGGAGCATGATAATTATGCTTTGTGGGCATGAAAATGGCGGTTGGGGGCCGTGGTCGCCTACGACATTTAACAGGCAAACCACCACCTCCGATGAATATCCACAATGGGAACAAACAGATCTGTATGTGTGTTCGTGGATCCTTGATAATATTGATCGAAACCTCGTTAATCGCTTCGCCGAGTTCCCTATGGCAAAGGATTTATGGCTTGGCCTCGAAACTACTTACTGTAGTGGTTCATATGCTTTTCAAACATTTGATTTAATGGTTCAGGCCAACCATCAGCGGCAAGGGGATGGTATCCTTGAAGATGTTTATACAATACTCCAGCGTATTTGGCGAGATATTGATCGCCGCGAACCAAATCCGATGGTATGCCTGGCAGATATTGCCACAAACCAACGTATCCAGCAGGAACATCATCTCTATCAACTTCTGGCGGCAGTTAGTCCCGATTTTGATAGTGTCAAGAGAGATATCCTGAAGCTTAACCCCCTTCCGTCCATAGAGGTGGCTTATGCAACTCTTCGCCAAGAGGCAGCTCGCCGTCAGATACTCCATCCCCAATATCCGCAAGAAACCTTCGCTTCCGGCGTCGACAGTGGTCTTACCACACATGGGCAGCGGTCAGTTCCCCCAAAGTGGCTACTCAATTGTGTGGCCACTGACACAATGACGTATGATGCCCGTGATCTTCGAGATTATTCTGTTGCCAAGGAAATCTATATTCAGACTGCCAATAGGTAGGGCTGAGCAAAATAATCGTCGATTTTTCGGTTAACAAAAAACTGATGATTTTGGTTATTCGGTTATGGTTATGAAAAATCATAACCCGGATGATTTCCCCCAAATTTGGGGGAAATCATCATCCCACGTCGGATAGGTGGATAAAACAAAACTTTGGTGTTCCGATTGCAAAAAAAAAATGGACATATCACCGAAAAATGCTTCAAATGGATTGAATATCCCGATTGGTGGTATGAACTACATAAACTGCCCAAACCTGGTGGTACCGCCACCACCGACGGCCAGCATGAAGAGCCAGCACCGGCGACTGGCCAGCGACCTGACCAGTGGCCAGATTTGGAGGAACGCGTCTGAAATCGAAATAAGGAAATCAGCCACATTTATCAGGATGTGTCTCAGTGTCTGAAACTGAAATGAGAAATTCTCCCCCATTTATTGCTGTTGATCGTGAAATGAGGAATTCCCTCAATTATTGGTTCTGCACATGAACCTACAGGTAAGGCCATTAAATTTTGTGAGAAATTGCAACATCCAGTTTTGTCCCCTGTCATTACCGGCCAAAAGACAATTTTGCCCCTCGATTTTGAATTATTATGAAACTGCCATTACTCGACTTTGGAGGAATTGCAGCATAGTCCTTTAAATTCTCAACTGTTCCGTACTGGTCTGTCAAAATGTATGAATTTACCACCAGAATTGTGCATTTCTGCCCTTTACACAACCATCCTTGTTCTTCCGGTAAATTGCAACGACGACCCAAGAGTTTAAGAAAATTTCAGCATGACCCCGGTAGTTTGACAACTTTGCAGCAGCTGCCCGAAAGTTCCAAAAAATTGCAAAATGACCCATGCAATTATAATTTTATGCAGAACTCACCCGGAAGTTTTAAAAAATTGCAGAATTATCCCAATATAGTAAATCCACGATTTTTTTCATCCCTGATGCTTCGATTTATTGGATCCTGACCCTCCCGATCCCCCGGATAACTAGGTTGTGTGCAAAGTTTTGGGTTCTTCTGGTTCAAAGTAATCTCAGTGGCTACTCAATTGTGGGTCGACTGACACAATGGCGTATGATGCCCGTGATCTTCGAGATTATTCTGTTGCCAAGGAAATCTATATTCAGACTGCCAATGGGTAGGGCTGTGCAAAATAATCGTCGATTTTTCGGTTAACCAAAAATTGACGATTTTGGTTATTCGGTTCAGTTATGGTTATGAAAAATCATAACCGAAGATTTTCGGTTCGGTTTTCGGTTGTAACCGATCGGTTATGGTTATAACCGAAATTGACTTTTTTTTTTAAATTTTTTTTTGGAACAATTACGAACCCACACCATTTCTTTTCAGTTTTCACTTCACTTCTTATTCTTAGGGTTTATTCACTAAAATTACAGATGAAATATTGCCATTTTTTATTTATTAAATTTTATAAGTTATATAAATTTATAAGTCTATAAGTAAATAAAGTTTATATATTTCTTATATAAGTTTATAAACTTTATAAGTTTATAATTTATAGAAAGTCTATAATTTTTTAAGTTTATAAATAAATAAAGTATATATAATTCTTATATAAGTTTATGAATTATATAAGTTTATAAGTTATATAAGTTTATAAGTTTATAAGTTATTTTTAGGTTATATGGGTATAAGTTATTTTTAAGTTATATGATATGAGTTTCAAAATTTTATAAGTTTTAAAGTTTTAAAATTTTATAGGTTATCTAAGTTTTATAAGTTAATAAGTAATATAAGTTTATAAGTTTTATATTTCAACCCATAAATAAACCTTAATACCTTAAAAAAAATTAGAAAATTAAAAATTTCAACCCTAAACCTTAAATAAAATACAATGTTCGGTTAACCGAAAAACCAAAAAAATTCAATTATTCAGTTATTCGGTTCGGTTCAGTTATGAAAAACCATAACCAAACCTATCTCTTGAATCGTTTACCCTCTAGGACTCTTAACATGTGTACTCCCCTTTCCATCCTGCAATCTCAAATCGCCACCTATACATCCGTAATCTTACCACCACGTGGTTTCGGGTATTCTGTCTTTGTCCATATTCCCTGCCATGACTGTACTAAACTAGATCCTTGTGCCTTAAAGTGTGTATTTGTTGGATATGAGGTTCATCAGAAAGGGTATCGGTGCTATCATCCTCCAACTCGTCGCATGTATACAACTCTGGACTGTAACTTTCTTGAACCTGAGTTATACTATTCTTCCAAACCTCGTGGTTAGGGGGAAAGTATTAGTGATCCTCTCAGTTGGTTTCTACATCCGGAGATGACATTTGCTTACCTACAAGAGCTTGCCGCAGGAACCACCGAACTACCTCCCATGGAAACACAAGTCATACCTGATGAGCCCTTCCCGTCCGGATCTCCTGAGGTACACCTTTAGGATCCTAATAATGAAGTAATACCTGTTGATCCTATCGTTGAACAGCATACAGGGGAGCCAGAGACATGTTCTTCCTCCAAGAAAAAATAGGGGGATTCCAGCAAAAAGATTTGAACCTGATCATGTGCCCCAATCATCAAAATACCCTATGGCTAATCTAGCCAGGGGGAGACTATCTGATCAGGCATTGAGTTTTTTGGCATCTGTATATACTATGCAGGTTCCACGAAACTTAACAGAGGTCCAAGAACAACCGAAGTGGAAACAGGCTATGGAAGAAGAAATGTGAACCTTGCGAAAGAATGAAACATGGGAGAAGTGTACACGCATCTGGACACAAACTTGTAGGATGTAGGTGGGTATATGCTGTAAAACATAAATCTGATGGAACAGTTGAAAGATATAAAGCCAGGCTTGTCGCTAAAGGGTTCACACAGACATATGGTCTTGATTACTCTGGGACTTTTTTCACCTGTTGCAAAAATCGACACTATCAAAGTACTTTTCTCCATTACAGCAAACCTAGAATGGCCTCTACACCAATTTGATGTAAAAATACTTTCTTACATGGAGATCTCAAAGAAGAAGTATATATGGAACTTCCTCAAGGTTATTCCTCAGAATTTAAATAGGGATAAGCTTGTCGGTTAAAAAAAAGCTTTATATGGTCTTAAGCAGTCACCTCGAGCCTGGTTTGACAGATTTTCAGCAGCCATGAAAAATTATGGATGTGTGCAAAGTAATGCAGATCATACCTTGTTTCTAAAAAGGCGCGAGGAGTTGATCACATGCCTCATCATTTATTTTGATGACATGATTATTATAGGGAGAGACACTGATGAGATCCAACAACTTCGAGGGAACCTATTTAGAGAATTTGAAATGAAGGATCTTGGACATTTAAAATATTTTCTTGGAATTGAAGTGCTTCGATCAGCTCAGGGAATATTTATTTCTCAAAAAAATATATACTGGATCTTTTGGCAAAAATTGGAATGTTGGATTGTAAGCCGGTTGAGACTCCTATGGTAATGAACCATAAATTTCAGTTTGATGAAACAACAAGTTATGCAAATCGCGAACAATACCAGAGATTGGTTGGGAAATTGATATATCTTTCGCACACTAGGCCAGATATTGCTTATGCCATAGGAGTAATCAGACAATTTATACACCAACAACAAATAGACCATATGGAAGTTGCACAAAGAATAGTTCGTTATCTAAAAGGTACAGCATGACATGAGATTATATTCAAAAAGTCTAGACATCTAAATATCGAGGGATAAACTGATGCTGAT
Source organism: Pinguicula moranensis (assembly GCA_028565015.1). Taxonomy (NCBI): domain Eukaryota; kingdom Viridiplantae; phylum Streptophyta; class Magnoliopsida; order Lamiales; family Lentibulariaceae; genus Pinguicula; species Pinguicula moranensis. The sequence continues at coordinate 5,631 of JAOWBN010035515.1, read as the reverse complement.
TGGGCCAGAAATCAAGTATATCGCAGGTCCACTGCTAGATACTTTATGATGATTGGCGATAATTTTGTAACTTGACGGAGTAAGAAGCAGAAAGTGGTAGCACTATCAAGTGCAGAAACAGAATTTAGGGGCATAGCTAGAGGACTAACTGAAGTACTGTGGCTGAGAAAACTAGTTATTGAACTAGGATTTCCAGTCCAAGATCCAACACCCCTTTGGTGTGCCAGTAAGGCAGCTATAAGCATATCTGGTAATCCAGTTCAGCATGATCGAACAAACATATTGAAGTGGATCGACACTTCATCAAAGAAAAGTTAGAAGATAATATTTTGAGTGATGAAAAGTTAGAAGATAATATTTTGAGTCTTTTGTTTGTACGATCTGAAGATCAACTGGCAGACATATTGACCAAAGCAGTCTCAAGATAAATGTTTGACAGTACATTGTACAAGTTAGGTATCGGAGACCCGACGACCAAACTTGAGGGGGAGTATTGATTATAAGAGCAATAGCACGTGTTTTTGTAATAGCCGAATTTGTAACCGTAGGAAAAATTAATTATGTTCCCTACTCACCACCTACTTCACAAATTCTCCTATATGTACACCATAGACAATGAGAATTAAATGTACGTTTTGATCAGATCATTCTCCATTTTTAATTATTCTCTATCAACAACAAATTCTTGATTAATTTTAGTTTTCCGATATCACATACACACAAAAAAAAAAATAATGCAATTGTTGAAGCTTCATATTCCAGCTTGTTGTTTGATTCCATCGGTTGTATTTTGTTGTGTTTGATCTCATCTATCTCAGAGGGAATCGTAATTGTTTATATATTAAAATAGTTTGCTTTATTATTGTTTTTTTATTTACTTCTTTGTTTTAAACTATTTAAGCTGGGGATATAGTTGTAATTTAATTTTTAATCCCGTCCTCATTGAACCAAACAAACATATTTAAATATATATATATAATTTCGTATATTCAGAAATTTAAAACAAATACTAGTATTTGTAAAAATACTGAGATACATTATCCTACCCAATTCTAATACCCATATATATATATATATACACACACTATTAATAAGGGGCGGAGCCAGGAAAATAGTTGATGGGGGCCAAATTTTTTTCAGTTTAAATAGAGTAGGTTGGACCGGATTAAATCAGGTTCGAGGATAGACATGTTTAAATATTGCAATAAAAAATAGAATAATCAATTATTTTTATTTTTTTGAAATTATTTTATTATCAATATCAGTAGGATATGCATGTTAAGAAGTTTCTACGATCGATACAAAGACAACAATAGTTTTTCAGTTTGTTTCGCAAAAACAAATATCAGATAAAACTATCCACCCAAATATTGAATGAAAAATAATTACATCAAGAATTGTAAAAATAATATATACTATTCAAATTAGTTAACAGATAAATACTTAATTGTGTTGACAAATAACAGATAATGTTATCTGGCCTAGTGGGTGGTCATCTATTGTAAATCTCTACCTATTCACGCCATAGAAATGGCAAAATACTCCACTGGGTTTCGATCCCACGCTGGTGGATAGAAAAGCTAATCGCGCCATCTACAAACCAACTCATCCAGATGGTATTTCTGTAAAATTGTAAAAGCATTACATACATAAGGGGGATCAAATTTAAAAAAATTATTTTTTTTTACATATTATTTGTTTTTTAATTTTTGGGGACCATGGCCCTGGTCCCCTGCTTCCGCCTTGCTATTAATTCGAGACATAACTTCTTAAAGTTTCCTGTACCGTACAACGGGTATTCTCAAGGAACTTACAGCAACAAAATAATGGTATCTTCTCCCCTTTATTCCCACCTGTGGAAATAATGGGGAATCTGATTCCCTTGACACCTGTAGTGATTTTTGAGGAATCTAAATCTCTTTGACTCGTAATAGTGTAGTACTCTGCTACTTATCCCTAAACTACTCTATATAATTACTTTGAATCGGGAAGACAGAACCTTGTAAAAGCGAAAGCTGCATGAAAACCGAAGATGGTAATTAGTTTCTCATTTTCTCAAGTGGGCAGCAGCTGAGGATGAAGATGCCAAGATCTGGGTTCAATTCCCGAGGCCGAGGAAGACATAACAACGATTAGTAGATAAATGAAAGCAATTCAGACATCATAATTACAAGGATTAGGTGCCAATTTAATTTCCCATTTGGTTGTTAATATTATTTGGAAATGATTTTTGTTGGCAATGCATGAGTAAGGTCTGGGTGTACTAGGGCGGGAACTGGGGTCATGCTCTCCCAAGATTTTTTAAAAACAATTATACATATAACAAAAAATTGGCAGTTTGATTTCTTTAAAATATTCAAATTATATTTGTTTGGCGTTAATAAACAAGACTCGTTTAGATTAATTGGTAGAGTGCAAAACTCTTAATCTTGAGGTCACGTGTTTGATTCTCCTTGGTGTTTTATGAATTTTCTTTTTAGAAACAAAAAGAAGAAAATTGAACTGGGAGTCGAACCCCTAGAACTTTGATGATAATTTATCAATTATAATAGACATTGTTTTCATATTTTTTTTTGAGACAGTTATATTTTTGTATAGTTCTTTAATATAATTATTTTTGACCGTTTTATGTTTTCTTGGATTGGTGATCAACCAAATTCCAACTTCTAAAATTATTTCTGTCGTAAGAAAGCCGACTATTGGTGCAAAATTGTGGTTGTCTCTGTATCAAACGATCACAGTAACATCGAATGGTCGATGCATTCACGATGACTTGTAGGCCGACGGTGCGACTCAGAATTTAGCATTATTTGCCCAAACTTTTGAAATCGAAACAAATCTCTAATCTAGTGAAGTTCGGCGGCAAACGACTTTTTATTGTCGATACCTTAACCCTAGTAATTATTCTGTAATTTTGATTTATTTGTTTTTCTCGTGCCTATTGCATTTGGAATCTAGATGCGCATTTTCAATAACTGACTAACCTAAAATTTTTACAGAAAATAAAATAAAAATAAAATATAATTTGTTTTATCTTATCTACTGCAGAGATTGGAGAGGAAAGTTTGCGGGCGAAAAAGGTGGAGACAATAACGGCGGTGATTATGAAAGTTCCCAATGACAGCTTGAAAATATTTCTTATTCATTTATTTCAAAACCTGAAATTCAGAAAATAAAGGCCCCTCATCCCTTTTTGTTTCATTTTTTTTTATCTCTATATTTTTGTTGATTACTCTTTTAATGATAGATTAATTTTACTTGTTTTAACTCTTCCAATTTCTACCTACATGAAAACATGCATACCCGATCGATTTGACTAAGATCCGACCTGACCCACTGCTCAAACTAAAAAAATTTGGCTCTTCCACACTTAATTTTCTGGTATTGCCCTTCAATTATGTGTCCCCATTGATTCCTCCTGTCTTACCACCCAAGAATGAAAACAGCAACCCGACAAATAATCAAATCTACATCGTTCTCTCCCTCCAGATGATGCATGCATGTGTGTGCATGTTCATACATAAATAATGTATGTATTGTATAGTATAGATAGGGGGATGGAGACAGTGAGAGAGAGATGAATGGAAGCTTTATTCGATAATCTCCTTTATTCGTTGTTGGGTAAGCCGCCTTGATTCTTACAAAAGTGAGAATTACAATTAAAGAGGAGGAATTCCACATGGAGTACTGGACGCGGTACTTGATCGGGACCACAGGACCAAAATCAAACACTATCAAAATATCAGTTACATTACATTTTTTGAAGGAAGATATATACACAATACAATACAGGAACTTTACTTGGAAAAGGTAGAAAACGAAACCCCAACACCATCCCCAACACCATAACAAAATTAGAAGGAAGAGATAGACATACAATTTAATTATAAGAGAAAATAAGACAAGAGTTTTATCCTTTAGTACAATTTTGAATTTTCAAAAATTGAAATTAATTACACATTTTTTTTATTGTAAGGCACTACAGTCTTCTTTATTTTTCAATAGATAAACTTTACTTGGAAAATGTATGATTCTCGTTTTAAATTATATTAAACCATGACCAGTGGCCGATGGATGGCGGAGGGGGTGGTTTCCCCCTTAATATTTTTTAACTTGCAAATTTTAATTTCAAAATAAGAATAAAGTTAAAAAGTTAGTATATTTTTGCATAGTCCCAACAAAAAAAAATCTCTTCTTACAAAATCTCCCTCCACCCCCACCCCTCTTTCCTAAATCGGACCTATGAATATGCAACTGACTAAGATAGATATGGCGATTGGCGCCGCTGAAAAAATAAATAATTATCATTTCTAAAAACTAAAAGCTTAAGTGAGGTATAGAGATCACTCGTTTTAGTTTCCATCTACTCCGATCCCGTATACGTGTACGTAATATTTTCATTTCTTTCGTAACATAACATGTATAGACTGTTTGTGGCTATTAAACAAGCAAGAGTTTGGAAAAATCGTAAAGCAAAATCCAGTAGTCCTATTTCCCAGTCAAAATAGACAATTCGTTTTGCATTCCTCGATTTGGTGGTGTCCTAATAGAATCTGGCAGCGTTCTGACGTAATTGTCAGGGTACACAAATCCAGAAAACCATATTCTTACCAGCAACGTTGGTTTCTACAATTTTGAAACCTTTTTCTGAAGTTCGTAACTGGAAGGAATGATGAGTTTGATTGTGTGTTGAATTTAACGTCTTTTGAGGCAGACTTAAATCGGCAACGGCACCTCTCATGATGTGTATGTATGTATGTATAAAGTAGTATTGTAATTGGTTCCACTATTATTGAGAAATCATTGTAAATGTTTTAAGGAAAGGGAGGAGAATATCATTTCAGTCTTCAGACAAGTATTCATGGGGAAGCCAAACACGACTAACTAACATCTAGGAAGATTGTCTGAACTTCTTTCTGAAAAAGAAAGTTCAGAGCTTGGATTTTTACGAGGTCAAGAAGTACAACATCTCCCCAATCTAAGGTAATAATTGGGGGTTTAGGTACATTCTCAAGAGCCTCCACACAAGTTCGTGAATAGGGAAACTAGACTGACTTTTACCATATTGTGCAGGCCAATTGACATTTTTATTAAAACCATTTCACTACAAAATAGAACCGGGAGTTGGAGAATAGAGGTTTCAGAATTTTTTTTATTATTAATTTTATGTTTTATTAATCGGCAAGAACCCCAGCTTTGAGTAGTCTACTAGTTCATGGTTTTATTCAGCCAAGTTTGAACTTTATGAGTTAGTGTTTGCTACAAAATTGCATATTAGTGTCCTCATTCTATTTCATTTCCTACACTTTCGACAACTCGCATCAATTTACAAGTTTTTACTCATTATTATTAAAAAACATATGTGAGAGGGTTTTACTATGCCATGCAAATTCATCAGGTTAAAATTACAAGAATTATGTGAACATCTAAGTCCACGGAATACTCTAAACTACAACATATAACCACAGCATCTTGGTTGTTATACCTTGGATCTTTTTTATATGCAAATTTAGATTCAAGTCGTCCTTTGAAAATACCATGCATGTAAATCGACATTTATGGTACAAGGTATGGAGATTCATGAAAGTTGATCATTGGTTGGTAACGTGACTTTCATGACCATAATGCATC
>JAOWBN010035504.1:0-10138 GCA_028565015.1 Pinguicula moranensis | reverse complement strand
TGAGGCCAATAAAATCCTGAGTCTAAAATTTTCCTAGCTGTTCTGTTGGGGCCAAAATGGCCTCCACATGCTGAATCGTGACAAAAAGTATGTATCAAAGATATCTCAGAATCACTCAAACACCTACGGATAATGGAGTCTTCACAATGTTTCAACAAATAAGGCTCATTCCACACGTATGATCTAGATAAAAATTTCAATCTGTCTTTTTGGTTCTTTGTGAAATGAGGAGGAAACTCACCTGTTACCAGAAAATTTACAATTTTTGCATACCATGGCTGAGTTATAGTCATTCAGAAGAATTGCTCATCTGGAAAAATACCAAGATCTGGCTGTTGTGACACCACTTATTCGACAACTGGAGTGATCCTACTCAGATGATCCGCAACCAAGTTTTCTGCTCCTTTTTTGTCCTTGATATCTATATCGAACTCACTCATTAACAGGATCGATCTAATGAGCCTTGGTTTGGAATCTTTCTTTTCCAGTAGGTACTTGATAGCTGCATGATCAGAATAAACAACACTTTTGAACCAGACAAATAAGATCTGAATTTTTCAATTGCAAAAAAAATTGACAACATTTCTTTCTCAGTTGTTGTGTAGTATTTCTGAGTCTCATTCAGAGTCATGGATGCATAGTATATGACATGATTGGCTCTTCCTGACTTCTATCCAAGCACAACACCAACTGCAAAATCACTGGCATCACATATGATCTCAAAGGGGATCTTCCAGTCAGGTGCTCTCATGATTGGTGCTGCTGTAAAATGATCCTTCAGCTGTTCAAAAGCCTTCTTGCATGAGTCATTGAACTCAAAATTCACTTCTTTTTGCAATAGTATACACAATGAGTGGCTATCTTTGAAAAATCCTTGATGAAACGCCTGTAGAAACCTCCATGTCCTAAGAAGGATCTCAACTCATTCACATTAGTAGGATATGGTAAAGATTTGATCATTTCAACCTTAGTCTGATCCAGCTCAATGCCTCTAGTAGTGACTACATGGCCTAAAACTATACTCTATTCCACCATGAAATGTCATTTTTTAGAAATTTAAAACAAGGTTAGTCTCAATGCATCTTGTTAGTACTAAGGATATGTGATTCAAAATCATTGCCATACACTGTAAAGGCATCCATAAAGACCTCAATAAATTGTTCAACATACTCCAAAAAGATACTTATCATACACCTCTGAAAGGTGGCTGGAGCATTGCAAAAATCAAAGGGCATTCTCCTATAAGCAAAGGTGTCAAAGGGTCAGGTTAAGGTGGTCTGCTCTCGATCATCTAGATGAATGGCCACCTGAAAATATCCTGAATAAACATCAAGAAAGTAGTAGTAAGTTTTATTGGCAAGTCTTTCAAGCATTTGATCAATAAAAGGTAAAGGAAAGTGATCCTTTCTAATCACAAAATTCAACCTCCTGTAATCAATGGATACTCTCCATCCTGTCTGCTTTCTGGTTGGCACAAACTCTACTTCTTTATTTTCAACCACTGTGATTCCTCCCTTCTTTGCTACTACCTGAGTAGGGCTAACCCACTGGCTATCAGAAATGGGGTAGATCATTCCATCTTGATAAAGTTTCAGCACTTCATTCTTCACAACTTCCATCATGGGAGGATTGAGCCTTCTCTGCGGTTGCTTGACCGCTGCTGCTCCTTCCTCCAAGTAAATCCTATGCTGGACTGATGCCTGTCTATTATGGTCTAGCAAATGGCTTCTTGATTTTCTTTCAAGACAAAGATCAGTTTCTCCTTCTGCAACTCAGTGAGCTTGTTAGAAATGATTACTGGAAGTGTACCATTTGCTCCTAACAATTCATACCTGAGGTGTTCTGAAAATGGTTTCAACTCTACCTCTGGAGCCTTTAGAATAGAAGGGATGAGCTTTTCTGATGGCAGTTCCAATGGAAGAGCTTTCCTCCCAAAAGCAGCAGAAGGAAGCTGTTCCAAATGAGCCACTTATTCCTGCAAGTTAGCTGATGATAATTCTGAAGATTGTTCATAGAAAAATGGTTTTGTTAACACAGTGTTCAAATGATCTTCAGCTTCAAGTCTCAAAGTTCTATCAACACATGAATCAACTAAATCAACAGTGAAAACTTCATAGTCTTCAGGTGGATATCTCATAGCTTCATTGATGTTGAACTCGACATTCTCTCCATCAAACTCCATTGTCAATGAACTTGAGAAAACACCAATCCTGGTGCTTGCTGTCTTGAGAAAAGGCCTATCTAGCAAAATAGGTATTGAGGTCTTGTCTACCTCCATATCCAAAACATAAAAATCAGCAGGAAAAATCAAAGTATCAACCATGACAAGCACATCTTCTACTAGACCTTTAGGAAATGCAGTGGATCTGTCTGCTAACTAAATGACTACTCTAGTTTCTAGCAATGGCCCTAAGACTAATAAATCATAAAGTGCAGCAGACATGACATTAATTGAAGCTCCTAAGTCTAGCATTTTTACTTTTCCTATGGTGCAAGGGATAGTAAACATACCTAGATCAGCACATTTATTTGGGAGTTGTTGCTGCAAAGCAGCAGAAACTTGCTCACTCATTCTTACTTCTTCTCACCCTTCAACTTTTGTCTCCTCATGATGGTGCAGAGTTCCTTCAAGAATTTTTCATAACGAGGCACAATTTTAATTATGTTTAACAAAGGAATATTTACCTCACATTTGTTGAACGTTTCAAGCATTTCATTGTCCTTTTCTTTTTTGTTCAGATCTTTCATTACCTCAGGAAAAGGATATGGACCTCTTTGTGTATTGAAAGGTTCTTTGTCTTTTCCAGCTGAATGTCCGTCAACTTTTTTCAGAACCCTCTGCCGCAGCTTCAACAGCATCAGCAACATCAGATTAATGTTCTATTTTTTCAATTTCTGCCCGAGCAGGTTCTGGGAGAATCAGGCCACTTCTCAATGTCATGGCCTTAGCTTGAGACTTGGGGTTGGTCTCAGGTTGAGAGGGTAGATTCCCTGATTCACGAGCTTGCAGCTTGTTCATGGAATCAGCAAGCTGGCTCACTTGTTTCTCCAAGTTCCTGATGCTATTCCTGGAGTCCATCTATGCTTTCAGATTTCCTTTATGCATCATGATCAACTCTTGCATCATCTCCTCCATGGATCATTGTCTTTGTGGCATCCTAAAGTATCTTGAATGGAAAACGGCCTCAAATATATCCTGAGTTGTACCACACAAGGTAAGGTGTAGCAAGTGTAGAGATCAGAGTCGAATCCACAGAGAAATGTAGTGAAATCTGCACTATGGTTCTGCTTTTTGTTGCTGTCAAAAATCAAAACTGATAGGGGGATCTTGATCAATTAAATATAGAAACTATGACTAATGAACTAAAGATGAAATCTAGATGAAATATGAAGGGAGGAACACACTTCTGCTGACCTTAAATCCATGAGATCATGCCATAAACAAACTGGATGAAAGATGCACTAATCTTGTTTTCAATGAAACTTATAGTGTATGTTTTAAGCCACTGCTTCTCTTCTTTCAGTCCTAACTCCTTACCTAGTTAATTTACACATTCACTCCATAATCATAGCCATATTAAGATCAATGAAACCTAATTAAGTGTGTGAATCTAAGAGCTATAACCGAAACTCATTCCTCTACACATATGATTTTATTTACTCTTTCAAAGAAGTAGACTAACCACCAATATTTGATTGAATAAGCTGCAATCAGATAAGGCATAGATGAATTAACCATCCCCCTAAGTCGCTACTAGATGTTGTTTTGATTTTTATCAGCTTAGATGGCCAATCTAAAACAACAAAAATAGACACGTGCACAAGTGTTTCTACAAACTGAAAATCAATACCATTGTCTTATATTTCTGAACTTACACCTCACCAACTTGTTTAGGCAATCTCAGGACATCAAATCAGCAGAAGAATGAGAGGTTTTGTCGAGCATAGCTGAGAGCAACAACAAGAATCCAGCAGACAACATCATGTACAAAATCTGCTCCTCTTTGTGCAGAAATTTTGCACCTTGTCAATCTGATTTTCCTTAAGGAAGAGTACACAATTTTTTCTTCCTAGCTCGACCCCTCTCTCCTCACCTATCACCTCTATCTCCTATTTATCAAAAACTTGTCAAAACAGATGAAGAAAATACATATAACTAATCCCTTGAAAGTAGGGATTACTTTGGCAATAGATAAGAAAACTTTCCAATCTATTTTGACTGAGTTTTTTCTCCAGATTTCTCTTAAACGTGGTATATATATTATATATATATATATGTCTGTAAGTTGTATAGCAGCACGTGCAAGAAAACTCGTCACGAATTCTAGAGAAAATCGTGATCTTCAGCCAAACACCAAAACTATTTTTTTTTTCTGCGTTGCAGGCTGGTTGAGTTGATCACTTTCCGATTTTTTGTTTATCTTCTGGTCTGATCAAATTCATTATCTGAGTTTCAATGTGTACCTGAGCTGCATGTGAACATTTGGCCTCATGTAGAGCATGCTAAATCACTCTGATTTGCTTATGAGAGTTCATGGAAAATGCTTCAGAATCAACTTGGCTCTGCTGCTCTTTTTCTGTTTTTCTGCAAACTGATTTTCTGTTGCTGCTATTTTTCAGCTTTTGCTCGTGATAAACTGGGCTCAGATCATCTACCTCGAGTGATAATGTCCCTGAGTTTGTGTCCTTGATCATTAGATTCAGCAAGAGCAAGATATCTCTTGATCTTTGAAGCATGAGCAAGTGATTGCCATCTTCTTTCTTTATTCTTGTTGTTGCATCTTGTTCTTCTTGAAGCTTTAGATCGACAATGGCAGCTTAGGTGGTAATACAGCATTTTTAGCTGAATTCTCTGAACCATACGAGAGTGCAACAATCCTATATAAAACATTACATAATAAAGAGATAAATGTAACAATTCATGCATCATTAGCATGCTTCAAACTCTATCACCATGCAACTTGAACTAAAGCATATCTAGAATCAATCTCTGTTATAGAAAACGGCTTTATGTGCTTGGCGAGTGTGGCAAAATTGTTTACCACTGGATGTAAACATTCGATATAGGGGAGTGAAGTTGGCTTCAACATGCGACTGTTGCACTCCAAGACTACATGAAACAAACGTTCACGTATTCTCAGCAAGTGTGCTGGCGGTTGAAATATGGAATAGAGCAACTCAATTTCATAATATGCAACCCTGGAAAGGAAGTATTAACCAATGGTTTTCTTTTGCTCGAAAGGCGAGCCTGAGAGGCCTCTGTATTCCGCAGACCAATTATGGAGACAAGATCATTATTTTATTATGGAAATTGTTAAAAGTGTTGGCTTACATTTGACTATGCAGATATTGGACAATAGCAATCTAGCTCAACTGAACACTCAAATCAAATGCAAAGATGAAGAAAGAATCCGAATGATAACTTGGCATCCTCCACTGACAGGATGGAAAAGATCAACTGCGATGGAAGTTATTTTCTCAACCCTGGGCCATGAGGAATTATACGAGATGAAAATAAATAAAAAATTGGCAGCTCTCTCACAATATTTTGGGGCAGGAACAAATAACAGCATAGCGCTTCGCACAGTATCAGAAGGAATTAAGCTTTGCAAAAAATAAGGATGGGACAACATAATCATTGAAATGGACTCCATGTTGATGGGAGACTGGATTAGCCAAAACAGATGCGATACGTAGTACCTTTGGGACGAATGTGTTCATATAGAGGCGGGACTCCATATATTAGTGCATCCTGTTCCAGGAAGCCAACACTATAGCTGACGCACTTGCAAAAGAAGGTTCAACAGGGATGAATAATAGGATCCCACTTGCAAACTAATTGAATATGGAAATTAGGTTGAAAAGATGGAGATTACCATACATCATGCGACAGAAGAAGAGCCATGTATCACAGATAGCACCAACTGAGAATTTACAAGGTTCTATCCAAAGTCCTAGTGAGCATATTATCAAAATTTATCGGGAAGTTGATCTCAGAGGAACAGTGGGCTTTTGTTCAAGGTAAATGTATATTTTATCACATCATTCTGACACAAGAGCTGATTCAAAGCATAAAAAAATAAAGCATCTAGGGGGGAATACCATGATTAAGCTTGACATAACCAATGACTATGAAAGAGTTAATAACTGGACTTTTCATGAAATGGTGCTCATAGAAAAAGGATTTACTCACGAGGCCAGAAATACTATGATGAGATGTGTAAAGGACCAATGGGTTTTAATACAAAGGAATGGAACGACTATGGGTTTCTTCCATCAGCACAGAGACTCCGACTAGGGGACCCGCTCTCACTTTAACTATTCATCATCATGCAAGATACTTTGTCCAGACTGATTTTGCGGGAGTTTGGAAAGGGGATCTTAAAATATTTTTGCCATCAGATTGGAATCGCTGAGATCTCCCACCTGATTTATGCAGATGATGTTTTATTGTTCCTTAGTGGAGATAGAAGATCCTTGCGCTCCTTGACGAAGGTATTGAACGATTATTGCTCATGGTCTGGACAGAAAGTAAACAAGGCATAATCAACGATATTCTTATCTAATAAAAATAGTGATACAACAACTGCAAGAATAATGCAATTGAGAGGTTACTGAGCAGGTCAATTCCCCACCAGCTGCTTAAGGACTCCATTGTTCAAAGGATGGGTCAATCGAGGGATTCTAGAGCCTCTCTGAACAAAATTAGCAACAAAATAGTGGGTTGGAAGGGGAAGATATCTCAGGCTAGAAGGAGAGTGTTGAAACTTCACTAGGGAGTATGGAAAAAGATTTGCAAACGAATTAAAGGAGGGCTAGGAATAAGAGATATAAAGAAAGTACAAAAGGTCATGGTCATGAAGCTGTGTTTCAAGATGGTGATAGGAACGAGCTTATGGTGCAAAAAAATTTGAGCCAAATATAACAGAAAAAAAAACCATACTAATCAGAGACAACAGAGGCTCGAACTCGCAGTTTTGAAAATATGCAATGAGTATGCGGGCTGAGGTAGTGGAAAATATCAAGATTATATTGATAGAAGAAAATTTATCTTTATGGTTCGATAAATGCTAAGCTCGGGCCCCCTGGCGACGAATATTTTACAGGTGATTAACAAGGACCCAAAGGTGCAAGATTTTTGGAAAACGAATTAATGGAACTTGGAACAGGTTCAGGACATGCTGGGACCGAGTATATGTGAGGAAATCAAACAAGTCCAAATCTGAGAAATCATGCAGAAAAAGAGGAGGATATCACCATCTGGATGCCAAAGGAAAAATGAAATTTCAATATGAGCTTGACTTGTAATTTCATCAGATCGAGAGAGAGAGACCATGCAACATGAACTAAAGCATATCTGGAATAAGTCCCTGCTATAAAAAAAAAATACAAAAACTGCTTTATGTGCTTGGCGAGTGTGGCATAATTGTTTACCACTGGATGAAAACATTCGATGTAGGGGAGTGAAGTTGGCTTCAGCGTGCGACTGCCGCACTCCAAGACTACATGAAACAAACGATCACGTATTCTCAAGAAGTGTGCTGGCGGTTGAAATATGGAATAGAGCAACTCAATTATGTTGCATCTCTTTTCATAATATACGGACCTGGAAAGGAAGAATTAACCATTGGTTTTATTTCGTTCGAAAGGCAAGCCTGAGAGGCTTCTCAGTGGGAACGATTCATGCAATCATCACATGGTGTTTGTGGCTGAAAAGGTGCAAAGCACGTCTTCAAGACACTCTGTATTCCGCAGACCAACTATGGAGACAAGTTCGTTATTTTATTATGGAAATTGTTAAAAATGTTGGCTTACATCTGACTATACAAATATTGGACAATAGCAATCTAGCTCAACTGAACACTCAAATCAAATGCAAAGATGAAGAAAGAATCTGATTGAAAACTTCGCAGCCTCTACCGACAGGATGGAAAATATTAACTGCAATGGAAGCTGTTTTGGCAACCCTGGGCCATGATGAATTGTACGAGATGAAAATTGAATTTTTCTAGTAGCTTTCTCACAATATTTTGGGGCAGGAGCAAACAACAACACGGAGCTTCGCACAGTTTCAGAAGGAATTAAGCTTTGCAAAAAATAAAGATTGGACAATATAATCATTGAAATGGACTCCATGTGGATGGTAAACTAGATTAGCCAAAATAGATATGATACGTTGTACCTTTGGTATGAATTTGTTCATATAGCGGCGGGACTCCAGATATTAGTGCATCCAGTTCCAGGAGCCAACACTATAGCTAACGCACTTGCAAAACAAGGTTCAACAGGGATGAATAAGAGGATCCCACTTGCAAACTAATTGTGTAAAGAAATCAGAGAGAAAATTAGGTTGAAAAGATGGGGATTACCATACATCATGCGACAGTAGAAGAGCCATGTATCACAGATAGCACCAGTCGAGAAGTAGAAAGAAGGAACAACCCCTATATGATTTACTGCCCAAGGCAATGAAAACTTCAATAGGCTGGAAAACCTTGCCGAAAACGTAAAAGATTTGAGAAGTTCGGTATTATGTAATTGGTTTGGCCTTCCTAACAAGAAGGCCTTTGAATAAAATTTATTTTCTTTAACAAAATAGATAAAATATTTGATGCAAAATCAACTCTTTTGAAAATATTCAAAAGACTCGAAGCATCTTATCTTAATAAAAAAATCAAAGAAAGATGAAACTGAATCGGTAATGAATGATAGATCAAGAGGTCTAAAAATATCCAAATGAGAATTGAGGGTTGTTTTGTACATTTAGTTGTTGTTGTTTTTCTCCTTTTGCTTTTTCTTTTCTTTCTTCTTTTAAAGTTTTTGAGTGTTTCGAAAAACTTTGAAAAATAGAATATATATATATAATAATAGTATTTGCAATCAAATTTTATTAAGATAACTAAATTAATTTCAATGTAACTGATCCAAAGACCCAAATACCCTCATCTTACAAAATAATAAATGGTGTTTAGAAATTAAAAATATAATACGGGCTGAAAATTTGGTTGTTACTAAGTTCCAAGTGCATGAGATTGTTGAGATTGACGATTGACACCGGGATTTCGTTGGAAATTTGGTTGTCCGCGAGGTTAAGAGCTGTGAGATGGCCGATGTTGTTGGGGATTTGACCGGTGATTTTGTTCCTGATGAGGTTGAGGATGCGCAACCGCCGGAGGGAGAAGATGCACGACTGGATCCCGGTGTTGATGGCGATGTTGTTGGGGATTTGGTTAGTGATTTATGTTTTGTTGTTATCTTCATTCTTGATTTTGTTAGGGTAGGGATATTATTTTTACACAACTTTCATTTATTCAAAAAAAAATCATTAGAAGGAGAAATTGAAAAAAAAAAAAATAGTCTCATACCTACTTTTAGGGGTGGGCGTTCGGAATTCGGAATCGCCCATTACCGATCCGATCCGTATTTTGTTTGGAAGTAATATTTGGAATTCGGAACGATGTTCGGAAATTCGGAATTTCCGAACAATAACAAAAAAATTCGGAAAAAGCATTTCGAAAAAAATAATTGAACCAGAAGTTTAACTATGAAACAAAAACTGAACTATGTTGTTTCAACCTTGCAAGATATATCGTAAATTAAAAACTAAAGTAACACAAAATTAGACTCAAGTAGTTTCAGTTATTGACCATGAATCCCTTGATCAAAATATGGAACCGTAAGTTTAATTAACACAGTACATGACTTCCACAAACAAACCCAACCACCTCTCTTGCATCAACATCATCATCCCATTTAAAAAGAACACTTAGACTGAATCACTGAAGCCATTAATGCTCTTTCACACAGCACACTGCACAAAAAAATCAAAATTCAAACTCAAGATACCACCTAAAAATTTTAGCACAACTAACAACAAAAAGGCCAAACAAGAATAAGAATGTGATCCCATTCCAAAGCTCAAAATATCAACACATCAATCATCATTCAACAGTACTTGTATGTAATTCTGCAAATAGTCAACATATGTCTGGATCAGGGTTGATCGTTGTCTCTGTGAATGTAATACCCTCAACCATGACTTTCTCTTCTGAACCTTTACTTAGGTCTTCGAAAGTAAAAGAATATACAAAACAATACGTATGTAAGTTATTACATATATAATAAACAATATACATCT
>JAOWBN010035493.1:0-10139 GCA_028565015.1 Pinguicula moranensis | reverse complement strand
CTTACTAGATGTGAAGCGAACAACATTGCTATTTTTTCGTGGAAGGCTGAAAAGAAATGCTGTAAGATATTATTGTAAATTAAAAGTTAAAATTTTAAAGTAACTGAATGCACAGGTTAAGAGCCATATTTTCATTCACTGGTTCAGAACTTTGCCGAGAAGGAAAGGGAGTCAAGGTTCCATTGGAAGGGAAGGTTTACTCAACCAGAAATGAGAACTACTTTTATTTTTTTTCTTCCAGGGTGGAAAGATTCGTGCTAAGCTTGGGACAGAACTTAATGGAGCTGACGGGGTGACCATAGAGGAGGGCACAGCTGGAGATGCTGGGAAGGCTGCAGCTCAGATTGGCATGCGCAAGTAAGTTTTACTGATCAGTTTCCTTTTTTTTAATCAAAGTTATGGCTGATAAAAGAAATTCTGATCTAGCTGATTTGTTCTTTGTTAACCAGGTCTATCTTCTGCCTTAATCCTGCTGGTGATACCCCTTCATCTGCTAGGTTGTTTGATGCGATTGTCAGTGGGTGCATCCCTGTTATTGTTAGTGATGAACTGGAGCTTCCTTTCGAAGGAATACTTGATTATCGTAAGGTATATGGATATTTTTCAGGGGATTGGGTTTGACACATCAATAAATTATTTAATTTGACATGGAGTTTCAAAGATGAGCCACACCCTTCTACATTTAGCACATGATTTTCGATAAAATTGGTCAACGGACAATATTTACTCTCAACTCAATCAGACTGCATCATTATTTTGTTTCGTAACTGAGGCACTTTTCTAATGTAGATTGCTGTATTCGTTTCTACAAGTGATGCTGTACAGCCGGGATGGCTCTTATCCTTTTTGAGAAGCATCTCTCCTACTCAAATTAGGGAGAAGCAAATGTATTTAGCAAAGGTTTGTGCATCTCCGTCTCACAGTGATTGAATGCATCATGAGTCTACTAGAGCACACATATGTTCTCTCTCTCAACTTTTTGTAGTTTTTGTTACTTGGTACAACACGTGATTAATATTGGTTACTTTTTTCAGTATGCAAGGCATTTTTTATATTCCCATCCAGCACAGCCACTGGGTCCCGAAGACTTGGCATGGAGAATGGTATGTCACTCCCTATGTTTAATGAAGCATATGCAATTTTCAGTCTCATCATTTTCATCTTTTGAATTTTAGTTCCAAGCAATTGCATGAGAATTACATTTCCAATGGCCAATTATATGCTCAATGTTCTATTTATATCCTTTCTGTGCTTGACTTAATTCTTGCCCAGTCTGTTATTCCTTAACTACTTGTTCTTCCAACACAAGAGATGACCTTATGTTCTTATTTATCCAGAAAAAAATCTATATGAGTTATTAGATTTGCCAGTCTACAGCACATCAGCTCTCTTTCTTACCACAATGCAATGATAACAGATTGCTGGTAAGCTAGTGAACATAAAGCTTCATCTACGAAGATCTCAACGTGTGGTGAAAGAATCTCGAAGCATCTGCACTTGCGACTGCAGGCGTCCTAATAACACCAACACTGAGTCCTCATCGTAATTTTTGAATGCAGGACTTTTGAGATTTTCTTATTTAGATTCTCACCCTCCTTCCTTTTTTCTTTCCTTAGCTTCTTTTCATATTACTTCCATCACCTTATATGGTTGTTACTCGAAATGCAAGAACTCAGGTCTAGGTATGGCCATTCGGGAATTCGGGACGGGAATAGCCCGTTCCCATCCTGAATTATTTCGGGACCGGGACGCTCATTCCGGGTCCCGTCCCGAATTATTTCGGGACCAGAATGCCCATTCCCGGTCCCGATTTTCCAAAGTCCCAAAAATTTTGGGACTTAGGAAATTCGGGACTGCGGGATTCCGCAGTCCCATTTGGCCACCCCTACTCAGGTCTAGCTCTCATTCTTTGTCTTTGTTTCTTTGTTTCTTTTTTTGGTAAGTGACTGGCTTCTACGCAGGACCAAAATATTTACTGTAAAGAGATTACGAGTGTTATGATAGTAATTCATTGCTCATAATAATAACTAACGTTTGGTTGCTATTTATGGAAAAAAACGTTTGGTTTGGTTGCTAAAGTAGTCGTGTAGACGAATACCACTACAAATCTTCGCTGTATGCAGATGTATATAATATAATCATTTCTGGTTGATCTGTAATGTGTCCATGTGCTATATAGCTGTTGGATCTTCTGGCTTGACGTGTCTTCCATGATAATGAATTTTCGCCGTTGATTTCGCAGTTGATATTGAACAAACGTGCTAGGCATATTCTAGTAACTCA
Source organism: Pinguicula moranensis (assembly GCA_028565015.1). Taxonomy (NCBI): domain Eukaryota; kingdom Viridiplantae; phylum Streptophyta; class Magnoliopsida; order Lamiales; family Lentibulariaceae; genus Pinguicula; species Pinguicula moranensis. The sequence goes on along the minus strand of JAOWBN010035493.1, from coordinate 7,856 downwards.
TTGACCCATTACAAGTGCTCTCAATGTCGTTAACCCATATTTTCAAAAAAAAAAAATGTCGTTGACCCATAGACCTTGTAGGGATGATTATTCAAAATCCGACGCAGGTTGTCCCAGCGATTGATACTTTGACATACAGGGCTTGCTTAGTGAGGTTGAGGGTTCTAATCCCGCTGGACACAATTCTGCCGCAAGATATCTGTGGGGATTAGTCGGATACCCAATATTGTGGTCTGGGTCTCTGTTATCCTTATTACTTATAAAAAAAAAGGATAATTATTCGAAATTCGGGATTTCCGAATCTCAAAATTTTCAAAACTTCGAGGGTTGGGAAATGGGAATAGTTTTTAGTTCCCAAAATTTTTTGAGTCGAGAACAATCTATTTTTGGATCGAAATCTCGAATATATATATCGTTACCTTCCACTTTCTTCCTCAGTTCCCTGTTGTTTTCTATTCAAAGAGATAATTAAAATGTGAAATGATTTAGCACACTAAAAATAGCACACTAATAGTGCATTAATGGGCAGTAAATACCCAAATACCCTCGTGTTAAACACCGATACCAAATTTAACACATGGATATTTTTGTTCATTTAGGCCATTAGTGTGTTAGTGCACTGCAATTTTAGTGCGCTGTATCATTTCTCAATTAAAATAGAGAGAAAAAAAGTAATTGACCTCTATTTAGAATTTTCTGCATAGGAGTACTAAAATAAAACATTGAGTCATGAGTAAAGAGGAAAAAAGAAATCTGGCATACGCGCCATATGAGAGAATCCCCATATCGTGTATGCTCTCAATGAAATGTTTTGTATCCCAATAATGTTTATTTTTTTGCCGTAAATACCAAGATTTTACCATAATAAAGAATAACAATGATGCATTCACGCGGACGACGAAGGAAAGGAAGTAGAAGAAATGAAAAGGAGACTATAAAATGTCTGAAAATTTTCCACTTGGTCACCCTGTTTGTCTGTTTACCTTCCATACATGTAATCCAGTTACACGAAGAGGCACTTAGAGAAGACGAACACTAGAAAAACAACTGCTGTCTGCTCATCTCTCAATCCCACCACAATTGTGCATTGGCATCTACTTCCAATATATCTTGTGAAAGTTGTTATCTGTAAATCTTCCTTTGGCCTGCACTCTGCAGTCTTTACTAAATCTTGTAACGCCATTGTTGCTTCTAAATCTTGGGTAAGATTTCTTGTATTTCTAGAATCCCATTAATGCTTTGGATACTGAACTCATTCAATGCTTTCAAGGCATTTAACTGGCTTGACTTCAATTTGACTCTCCCTGGATCTGCGTTGTTGTAATCTATTTGACTATATCCATCTGACTTTCCTCTTCTCAAATCTCATTGCAATGCTCCAGGCTTTTCTGCAGATAACTTCAAATCTCAGCAAATTTATGAGCCTACTTCCTGGAGTCAGGCAGAGGCTGGACATTGCTTATTAGAATGGCGTCAAAATCATTCAAGGGTACCGGATCAAATCTTTCATCAACATCTGATTTGCCGGATGGTAGGCCGCCACTGCCTCCACAATCACATGTGACATTTGCTCGGAGGACTCCATCAGGAAGATACATCAGCTACTCGAGGGATGATCTCGATAGCGAACTTAGCAGCAGTGATTTTCACAACTATACGGTTCACATGCCTCCGACCCCTGACAACCAACCAAGCAATCCTGTCTCGCAGAAGGTTGAAGAGCAGTATGTATCCAGCTCGCTCTTCACAGGCGGGTTTAACAGCATAACGAGGGCTCATCTGATGGATAAGGTCATTGATTCGGATACGAACCATCCCCAAATGGCTGGTGTCAAAGGATCTTCTTGTGCAGTTACTGGTTGTGATGGCAATGTGATGAGTGATGAAAGGGGGGATGACATTCTTCCATGTGAGTGTGATTTCAAGATCTGCCGGGATTGTTACATGGATGTGCTGAAAACAGGGGATGGGATCTGTCCCGGGTGCAAGGATCAGTACAACAATACCGATCTGGATGAAGTTACAGAAAAGTGGCGTGCCTTGCCACAGCTTCCAGCGCCAACTGGAATGTCGAAACCCGATATGAGGTTGTCGTTAATGAAGTCAACTAAATCCATTCTGATGAGGAGCCAAACCGGAGATTTTGATCATAATCGCTGGCTGTTTGAAACAAAAGCCACCTATGGATACGGCAATGCAATATGGCCAAAGGAGGAAGGATTCGGGAATGAGAAGGATGATCACATTTCTGAGCCTTCAGACTTCATGAACAAACCTTGGAGACCACTCACCCGCAAGTTAAAGATTCCAGCTGCCATCATCAGTCCGTACAGGTAAATCCTCATGCTCCAGAGATGATGGCTGCTCAAGTTTCACTCCAAATTTTTACTTGGAACTAAGCCTTTCTGGTCTGTGCTTATTTCTGTTTGCAGGCTACTCGTTGTATTTCGAGTTGTTGTCCTCGGCCTCTTCTTGCAATGGAGAATTACTCATCCTAACCATGATGCCGTATGGCTCTGGGGGATGTCTATAGTTTGTGAGATATGGTTCACATTCTCTTGGATTCTTGACCAACTACCAAAGCTAAGTCCGATCAACCGGTCTACTGATCTTAATGTTTTGAAAGAGAAGTTTGAAACACCTTCTCCAAGCAATCCCACAGGGAAGTCTGATCTTCCTGGGATAGATGTATTTGTCTCTACAGCAGATCCTGAAAAAGAGCCGCCCCTAGTCACAGCTAACACCATATTGTCTATACTGGCAGCAGATTATCCAGTGGAGAAACTTGCTTGCTACGTCTCTGATGATGGAGGGGCACTTTTAACCTTTGAGGCCATGGCTGAAGCTGCAAGTTTTGCAAATATATGGGTACCGTTCTGTCGTAAACACAAGATTGAACCTAGAAATCCAGAATCTTATTTCAATTTGAAAAAAGATCCTTACAAGAATAAGGTGCTTAGTGACTTTGTCAAAGACCGCCGAAGAGCAAAGCGTGAGTATGATGAGTTTAAAGTTCGGATCAATAGCCTTCCAGACTCGATTAGGCGCCGCTCTGATGCCTATAATGCCACAGAAGAACTTAAAACCATGAAGGAACAGAGACAGAAAAAAGAAGATGAAGCCATTGAGCCTATCAAGATAAAGAAAGCTACCTGGATGGCAGATGGAACTCATTGGCCCGGGACTTGGCTCCATCCTACTACTGATCACTCGAAGGGTGATCATGCAGGAATAATACAGGTATTTCGTGTGAATCTTTTTGCCTCTAAATAATTTTTCTATACCACAAGCATAAGAAAACTTATCCCTCATATCATGATGCAGGTGATGCTGAAGCCTCCCAGTGATGAGCCACTATCTGGTACATCTGAGGATCCTAGAGTGATGGATTTTACTGAAGTCGATATTCGCTTGCCCATGCTCGTTTATGTTTCTCGTGAAAAACGTCCTGGCTATGATCACAATAAGAAAGCTGGAGCAATGAATGCTCTAGTTCGATCTTCTGCAATCATGTCTAATGGTGCCTTTATCCTGAACCTTGACTGTGATCATTATATCTATAACTCCCAAGCTATGAGAGAGGGAATGTGTTTCATGATGGACAGAGGTGGCGACCGAATCTGCTATGTTCAGTTTCCACAAAGATTTGAAGGTATTGATCCATCTGATCGCTATGCTAATAGAAACACTGTCTTCTTTGATGGCAATATGCGTGCCCTCGATGGGCTACAGGGTCCAGTTTATGTTGGAACAGGATGCCTCTTCAGGCGAATTGCCCTTTATGGATTTGATCCACCACGGTCCAAGGAACACGGTGCTGGCTTCTGCAGCTGCTGCTTTGGCCGCCGAAAGAAGCATGCTAAAATTGGGAAGAGTGCAGAAGAGAATATTGCCTTGAGAATGGCCGACTCTGACGATGAAGAAATGATGAATCTCTCACTTGCTCCAAAAATGTTTGGAAACTCTAATCTTCTTATTGATTCCATCCCAGTGGCAGAGTTTCAAGGTCGACCTCTTGCTGATCATCCATCCGTGAAGAATGGACGACTTCCTGGTGTGCTTACCATACCCCGTGATCTTCTTGATGCATCGTCTGTTGCAGAAGCAATCAGTGTCATTTCCTGTTGGTACGAGGATAAGACAGAATGGGGTCATCGTGTTGGCTGGATCTATGGGTCTGTCACTGAAGACGTTGTCACAGGATATAGAATGCACAACAGGGGATGGAGATCTGTTTACTGTGTGACCAAACGTGATGCATTCCGTGGGACTGCCCCTATCAACCTCACTGATAGGCTCCACCAGGTCCTCCGCTGGGCTACGGGTTCCGTTGAGATATTCTTCTCAAGAAACAATGCCTTCTTGGCAAGCTCAAGAATGAAGGTTTTGCAGAGGGTTGCGTACCTTAACGATGGAATCTATCCATTTACCTAAATTTTCTTGATTGTTTACTGTCTTCTTCCAGTTCTCTCTCTTTTCTCCGGACAGTTCATTGTTCAGACCCTGAATGTCACCTTCTTGGTCTACCTTCTCATCATTACCTTAACTATGTGCTCCCTAGCTGTGCTTGAGGTGAAGTGGTCTGGCATTGAGCTGGAGGAATGGTAGAGAAATGAGCAATTTTGGTTGATTGGCGGCACTAGCGCCCACTTGGCTGCTGTGTTTCAGGGGCTACTAAAATTCATTTCTGGAGTCGAAATCTCTTCCACGTTGACATCAAAATCAGTAGGGGATGATGAATCTGACGAGTTTGCAGATCTCTACATTGTCAAATGGACATCCCTTATGATTCCTCCAATTGTGGTCATGATGATCAATCTGATTGCAATAGCAATTGGCCTTAGCTGGACGGTTTACAGTGTTATACCCCAGTGGAGCCGTCTACTGGGTGGAGTTTTCTTCAGTTTTTGGGTCCTTGCACATCTCTACACCTTCGCTAAAGGGCTCATGGCCAGAGGAGGGAGAACACCTACAATAGTGTTCGTTTGGTTAGGGCTTATTGCAATCATCATATCACTCTTATCCCAGCAGGAAGCTACCAGATTGACGGCTCATTTCAGTTCCCCTGACTACAAAAGAAGAAGAAAATATCAGATACATTCTTCCTACTCTCTTCGAACTTCTAATAGGAAATCAGTTCATCAATTTGTTGTCTAAAGCAATTCTTTTTTCAGCCCAGTCGAGAATCAACAACAACTTTATAACTTTTTCCACCAAACATATGATTTTGTTGCCCCATAAACACAATCCTGAATGCATTAATCAAAGTATACATTTTGCAGTGCAGACTGATCAATTAAATTCTGTTTTCCCCATTCTTATAATGGTGAATAGTCAGCTCAAGGGGCTGTCCATTACAGGCTTGGTGGATTTTATACTTCATATTTGTTGCTATAAGTGATCAATATTCTGGGTTCTCTTATGTTGTGACAAGGCTGCAAGCATCTTGAGAAGGTAGATTTTATAAGCAAGGTACACTAATTTTATATAATTCAGTTGTTCTTCATGCAAGAAGAATGAGCATTAGTTGTTACGCCACCAAAAGTGCATGCTCAAGCTAACATCAATTCTGCTCATGTAAGCCCGTAAAACAATACAAAACAAAGCACATGAAAACTCACCAATTTATCTCCTGCTCATTCCCATCATCTGCACAATCAATATACACATTCTCTAGCTGCTTTCATTTTCTTTGTCATGGCTTTGCTGCTAAGTGTTCTATCGGCACTTCTCATCTCCTCCGCTGCCGCGGCGAGTGAAGACTTGGCGACGGCCATTCAAGAGATGCAGAGAGCCAACTATTTCACCTTTGTGATGCTCATCAACATGGCCCCTCCTGATCTGATCCAAGGAAATGTCACTCTCTTCATGCCAAATGACCGTACGCTCTCGGAAACCGGTATTACCGGCACCTCCATCGTCGATTTCTTGCTCCGCCACTCGATTCCGACGACTATGCTCATGGAGCATCTCTTACTCTTGCCGACGGGTACGTACGTTCCAACATCAAGTACGGGGTTCATTCTGAAGATCGACAATGGTGGTCGGCAACAATTTTTCCTAAATAACGCCCGAATCAGAAGCCCTAATATCTGTACTCAAGGGTCCTCAATAAGATGCCATGGCATAGATGGAGTTGTAAAAGGCATAGATCTTCCTCAGCCCAACCTACCACCACCGAGTTGTCATCCAGAGGTACCTGCATCGCTTCCGGCACCATCGCCGCCGCTTCCCTCACCACCGTCCGGAGTGGAATCCCTAATTCCGGTGAGTTCCCCCGCACCATCGCCTGCAGATGCTAATACTCCTGCAAAATCAGGTTCTCCTCGGATCAGTGGCGCAGGAGGCGTTGTTCTGCTGGTAATGGTGCTGTTATCGATGATAATATAGCTTCTGGGAGTAGATTATCATTGAATTGAGTTACGTCCAACGCATCAATGATTAAAAGGGAAGTGAAATTGTATATGATGGTGGTGATTGCATATGTAGGAGAACAAATAATTCTGGTTAAAATTTTTTTTAGTGAACAAGTGGGGTTATAAAATAATTTATATATTTAATAATAATAAATAAAATTCAAATTATTTAATATATTATAAAATTAATTTTTAATAAAAATTATTTATAAAATAAATATAATTCTATTAAAAAATTAAATATTAATTTTTAAATTTTTATTAGACAAAATAAAACCTAAAAAGATAAAAAAAAAAAAAAAAAAGGCTCGAATAGAGCACAATCTAACCCTCTCTCCCTCCAGCCTTGGCCATGGAAAATGAATGCCGGTTCACGAACTAAAGAGTAGGCTAAAAACGTAAGAATAAGAACGGAAAAATAACGTACCCAATATATTTTCAAACTAAGTTGAGTTCTGAAAATTATATGTACACGATATTAACTTTGTAATTATACAAATAGACCATTTTTGTTGCGACTCAATATGCATTGTACCATTTAATATATTAAGTTCTAACAACTTCAATAAATAGAAACATTGAAATTTAATAGAGACACTTTGTTCTATTCCATTATTGGCACAAAGCTAAGAGAATTTAATAAGAATGCAAGAAAGGTGAGCAAATTTGCAATGGAAGATCACGAACAAATGAGATATGCAACTTGTACAGTTTGTATATCTTCCCGTGTAAGGTAATCAAGGTTCGCTCGACAGACTTCAACCCTGCTGCTGGAAATTTAAATATATTCACAACACGTCTGCGCTGCGGTCGAGTAGGTAACAAACAGCATCCCCTATGATATTTTCATGTCTCCACTAACTAACATCGAGTGTGGGGACTAACAGCATGGTCATACTAACAATGGTTGAAAGATGACAGAAATGTATGTAAGCCATGAATATAAGGATGGTCACTTGACTCTGTGCAGCTTTTGTTTGACATCACAATCGAGCAGCCTGGCCTAGATAGTAGCATGATTCCATTCTTCGTTATCATAACTTTGAACCCACTTCAAGATTACTCAAGAACGGTACTCCCATAATCTTCATTGAATTCAGAAGCTTCTCAGCTTGTGATGTCTTCTTGGCTGATGTGTAAAGCTGGATTGCAGCACTCAAAATAAACCTGTCCGGCTTGATGGTTGAGCAATCACTTTCAAAGAAGCTTATTCCTTCTTCGACATGCCCAAAATCCAGAAAACCTCGTAGCATTATACTAGCAGTCTCAAGATCTGGTAGCAGTCCAGCCGAAAGAATCTGCCTATATATACGGTTGGACTCTGCTATTAATCCTGTCTTTGCAAACGCTGAGAGTAAGAGATTAAAATGAGCACAAGATACAGGGAGACCTTCCTCTTGCATTTGCATAATGGTCTTTTCTGCTTCAGTATATCTCAAT
>JAOWBN010035492.1:0-21818 GCA_028565015.1 Pinguicula moranensis | reverse complement strand
AGCGGGTTCGAACCCCAGACCTCTTGGCAAGCCAGGATTCTGGAGGCTCTGCCGCTAGGCTAGCACTGCCGGACAGTTATGTAATTTTCACATCACGGAGGAAAGGGACTCTCTCTATATAATATACACGCGGTTGTATCAAATTGCGAGTCTAAAAGAATTAATATAGACGTTTGATTTACGGAGAAACTTTCTTAATTAATACATAATTAAAATAAATGGCGGACGGAGGCTTGACTGGTCGTAATTTTTGATGTTACCAATGCTAATTATTCTTGAATCTTCATTAGTCTCTCTCTTGTTTGATTCCATCTAAAAATTTCATCTCTTCTATAAGCACTATTCTCGTATTGTATTCGTTGTGAAGAACTGAGCTCTGAAGGACTTGGGAGAATGGTACTGTTACGTTTTCCATTTAGGTTCTTTTGGAGAACTCTTGGTGATGAAGAAGGTAATTTCATTACCGGGTGATCCTTATTATGGTATATTGCTCAAGTGTTGTTTGATTTGTGTGAAATGATTTTTCCATGTATCCATGTGTTCTCACCTGTTGACCTTTTTCGGTTCATTTCGAGCAAGAGAGGATCTTGCTTTGGCGTAATCTCTTCTCGGATTTCTCCAAACCCATTTGGAATTTTTTTTATAGGCAAAAATCATTTGGGTTTAGTTCTTGGTTTTAAAATTTCGAAGATTTGTGGAACTAAATGTTTTGTTGGGTTACCCATCCGGCGCTGTCTCAAGGACTAAAAGGATCGAAAGTTGCTACCTTTCCATTTTATCCATTTTGTTTGTTTAAATTTGTAAGCAAATATTTTGATTTTCTTTGTGTAAGAGATGAAGAAATATGTAGTTTTCCAGTATTAAGCGCGTAATACTTATACTTCAATCTAATTCATGTAGAATGTAGAAGATCCCGCAGCATAGTTGACTGTATTTGTTCTTGATTGTGGCAGGGATGGCTGATGTATCGACACGATATTTTTTCTGAGAAAAAACTCTGTTTTCGCATTATAGTGTTCAGTTGCAGCATCATTTAGACCTGGCAGAAATTTAGCCAAGTTGACTCTACCTTTTCTGATAAAAATTGAGAAATGGCCATTGCGGGTCTCCCCAGTGTTTCTACCTTTGGCCCACAATTTTTTTCTGAGTCCCATTTTCCAATATCAAGACAGTGGGACGATGACACTGCTAGGCCTAGTACTCGGGCATCCACTCTCTTGCAAATGTGGAGGGAGCTCGAGGGTGAACATGGGGCCAGCCCATCTTATAGGGAAAGCCAACAGAGAAATGGACTGGTTTCTGAATGCTTAAGTACTTCCTCATTAAGTAGACAAGGTAGCAGTAGTGTGGATGTTATATCTCAATATTCGGACGAGTCTGAGAATCGAGGCTGTGTTGGTTATGAGACAGAGAATGAGGATAATGGTCGTGGTGTGGCTGAGCAATCAAGTGATTTGGGTGGGATTGAACGGGAGAGAGTGAGACACATTTTTCAAGAATGGGCAAAAAGTGGGTCCAAAGGGCATGGATATCATCTAGACAACCGTTCCCGGCAATGGCTTGGCGAGAAAGAATGTGAGAGGGTGAGGATAATAAGAGAATGGGTGCAGATGACTGCCCAACACAGGAACACTTGTGACTCTCCTAGAGATGGAGCAGCTGAAGTTGGCTCGCAAATAGATCAGGTGCTTGATGGGTTGGCAACCACTCAGCTGGAGATTGGTGCGCAAAGGCCCATTAGAAGGTTGTGTGGCAGGCAGACTCTTCTCGACCTTCTTCTGAGGGCTCAGGGTGAACGGATGAACGAGCTTCAGGTTTTATTGGAGCAAAGGCCAGTATCAGAGTTTGCTCATCGAAATCGAATTCAGGTTAGAATAAGTATCCAATGTTTCACGGTCTTGCCCTCTCTTCTATAGTTTTTCCACCTTGGCTTTCTTGTCAATTCTAGGATGCACCATCCAAAGGAACCATCACAGATTAAATAGGGGATGTGGATCGTTATGATTCTTCTATTCCTTTTCCACTTTGCAAGTGGCAGGCAGATGCCACTATTTCAGGACACCGAGTGACGAAAACAAATTCTGAGGAAAAGCTATTCTCTGATGCCTTGACCTGTCTTTCAATTTATTTTAGGAAGTAGATTCATACATATTTCCATGCTTGCTCTTAATATTAACTATATGGTGCTCTGTGATTAGCTTTTCACCTACTGAAACTCTAACCATTCTGCAGGCCCTCCTCAGAGGTAGGTTCCTAAGAAACAAAAGAGTTTCCCTGGATGAGAGACCATCCTCTGCAGCTGTAAAGGAACTTGGTTTGCTGAGACAAAGAAGTACAGTTTCTGATATCAGGTAGTTTTAACTTCACATTCGGTGATTCAGAGTCAGAGCTTCCAACTTTGAGTAGGCTATATATCAGTATTCGTGTTCTTTGCATTGAGCTGCCTTTTCATTGCTGGAGCATTTTAAATTTATTTAATTTTATTTATTATCCTTTAGTTGGTTTACAAAGGCAGTGGTAACTAGTTTTGAAGCTGTAAATCATTTTTTTACTCAGCACAGTGGTGGTTTAGGATTTTCCACTAGAGTTCGGAATAAAACAATTCCATATTGCTTGTACAGTTTATGCAGAAGCTCAAAATTTTATTTTCTTCTCGAGTTTATATGGATGATAAACTGATGGTATCATTTGGTCGTTCAGGGAAGGATTCCTTTCTAAGTTGGATGCATTGGACAACTCTGCTTCCACTTCGGCTAGCTGGTCAGAATCGAGGTGCTCATGCAGGGAAAATGAAGTTACAGAAAACCATACATCATCAGAGTTGCAGATTACTGGAGATGGGAATCAGAACCAGCAAGAACTCAAAGTACAATCTCCTGAAGCAGAGGATCCGGTTCTGGTCTTCAAGAAAACCGAGCGAGAAGTATCCCTTGTTCCTGGAAGTGCTAGCAGTGGCGAGATATCTACTTTGGACTCGGAAGCAGGGCTGGAAGAAACTTTTTCAAACTCCCAAATTACCAGACATATAGATGGTGCAGAAATTGACACTACAATTTTCGATGAATCATCAATCGAATCTGAAGTATGTTCAGGACGACCTTTTCAAATTCTTGATGGTGATTATGAACTAAGATATGACGGAAGTTTTTCTCATGGAGGATATGGCCATACTTCATACCTGGAAGGTAACAATAATGAAGAATTTGATTCTCTGGATGCTTCAGCTCATGTGGAAGAGTTCCAAGAATCTATGATCCCAACTGAAGATAGTCCTGTGCAACAGAATAATGCAGTACCTTTTACTGAACGGTCTCCGGAAACATCTGATAACAATATCGAAGAGGAATACCAGGCACAAGAATCTCATGAAACCTTGAGAAGTCACTATTCCCAAGAGGCTATAGATGATTGGCTCGATGTACCTACTGGAAGGGGCAGCACATCTCTTGAAAGAACTGATACTTTGGACTTCCCTGATGATGATAATGTTCGAAGCATGGAACTTAGGGAGCTTTTTAGCAGGTATGGTAACTATCTATGTTTTGTCTCAAAACTGCAGGCTAACAACTGAGTAAATGCCTTTTAGACCTAGCAATTTAATACTGCAGGAGACGTGTCTCTAATCTTCTGGGCGGTAGTTTCCGGGAGAGTCTGGATCTGGTGCTACAGTCTCATGCTGACAGGCTAGGTCATGTATCTAGTGAGTATGAGCTTGAAGAGTCATCTTCTGCCACGACTTCTGTCAACCATGACCAAGAACAGTTGAACAGCCATCAAACTTTGGCTTTATCTGGTGGTGCTGAAAGAAATCCATTAGCTTCCATTTCAGCTATTTGGGACGAGGAGTTGCTTGGTGCAACTTGGCAACAACACAACTCAAATCAGCAGTTTCAAACAGTAAGCATCATCCTTCCATGCAACTCAATGGTGCAGTTGCTTCCTTATAGTATCTAACATCCAAATTATTGTTGATTTCATCCAGATTTTTGTTGTTTTTGTTGCATGTTCTCTGATATATTGGTATTTGGTAATATCTTTAATTATGATTCTTACTTGTGATCAGGAGTGGGAGGTTATTAATGGATTGAGAGTGGACATGGCCAGGCTTCATCAGAGGATGAGCAACATGCAGGGTATGCTAGAAACGTGCATGGATATGCAAATAGAGTTGCAGCGAGCTGTCCGCCAAGAAGTTTCAGCCGCTTTAAACAGGCCAACTTCAACCAGACGTATGTTCAAACTACAGACTACACAAATCTCCAAGTTCACTTTTTAGATCAGATTTGTCGCTTCTTCTGCTCTCTCGATGACTATAAATTGACCTTCTCACTGATTGCAGATGAATCTCCGTACGATATGCTCGACAATGAATCTCAGTGGGATTATGTAAGGAAAGGAATTTGCTGCCTTTGTCGAAATAGCAAAATCAATTCCTTACTGTTCAGGTAACTAATTCACCTTCTTGTTTCTCTTGCATTGTCAAACGTTACAAGCATCCCTGACCAGATGCAGCATTTAGCTATCTGATCACTGCACGCAACTGTTCCTCATGTTCTTTTAGTGTTTCAGTGCACTTAAAAATAATGAATAATATACAGAGTAGCATGTCCACATAAATGAAATCTATACTTTGTTTGCTCTGCAGATGTGGGCACATGTGCTCTTGTTCGGAATGTGCACAGAATCTCGTCGATCGACTGGGAAATTGCCCGATGTGCAAATCCCCTGTTGTTGAGGTTGTCCGGGCTTACTTCAGCCACTGATACTGAAATACATGCCCACACAAGTAAATGGGTACAGGAGAATGATGATGCAAAGCAAAGTGTTACGGTAGTTCCACTAGGTAACTTCTATGTAGCAGAGTTCCGGGTTTATCGACAGACACACACACACACAATGCATGATGTCTTCTTTTATCTGGTTGAAATCAAGTGTTCATCTTGCATATGGCGTCTAATTTGTTTTTTCAAAAAGAAGATTTTGTTTTGCAGCCTGAATGAGTATTTTTGCACGCACAATAGCTGAAAGCGTGGCTTGTCCTACAGCAATTTGTTAACGTGACGAGTTTGAGTATTTGGCTTATTATGCATTGGTGTGATGCAATTATCATATTAACATTGAAACATATTTGAAAATAATTTTCCATACATATACTTTTTCTCCAGCCACAATATGTCGTTATTGGAGATCGGATGTATGTTCTTAAAAAGCTTAACGATACGAGGATAACACAAATGATGGACTTCATAATTATTATTCACCTCCCATATACCTCACGGGCGAGACTCAAATCGAGAGAGACGAAGACAACTGATACATGTTTTTTCATTCACTAATTTCACTTTTCATTAATGAGATACAAATTTATTGTTTAAAATTATAAGAAAAGCATGTGATTTTTCTAAAGAGCATGGCCTCTACTTGTCTATTGCCATCAACTGATTGACATCGTCATCGAGCATAGTGGTACCCGAACATCACATTTCATTTATAGCAAATCATTTTTTTTGATAATTAAAATTTTATTAAATAGTCTAAAAAATGAGAAGGTGTTGTACGAAGGTGGCAAAAATTGCCCCTCATCCTCTGGACAGATTATCTTCTCCTCTGTTTCCGAGGCTGATTTTGGTGCATTACGCCCAAATATGGTCACATTTGTCAGAATCTTTCCAAGCAACGTACAGTGCCTATCTAGTTAGCTGAGCAGCATCAACCAATCGCCGATCGAGGTACCCGGTGTTGTATTTGCAGTTATCCAGTACCAAACATTATTCTTGATCCAATCTGCAGGATCCGCCAAGGGTGTTTCCGCAGATGACATTACGGTCTATCCAGAGGGACCAGACAATTGCCTGCCAGATAGATTTCCAGATTTCTCACCTCTCCTTGTTAGTAACGTAACCCATATGTTTCTCAAAGTGGTCCCCGATGTCGCTATCCCTCATAGATCAGCCCAAAACACAGGTAAATCCGTGTCCACAGTTGTAGGGCATTGGAGCATGAGATGAAGAATTGCTGAACTGTTTCTGTGTGGTATCCAACATAATACACATAGTTACGTAGATACTGTTGTGCTAATGCCTCGGTGAATGAAATTATCCCCCGTAGGAATTATGTTCTGAAGTAGGCGCCATGTGAGCATTTGCGTTGTTGTTTGCGGTCGGTGGTCGGCACCAAGCTTGAGCGTATTTAGAAGAACCATCTGAGATAGGCACTCGGATTGTTCTACAAGTGAGTCAGTGACTACACCGTCACTTTCATCTCACCTTTATACAACAATATCAACGAAACACAAAATCTAAAAAAAAGAAAAGGAAGAAGAAAGGAATCACCTACACTGTCAAAAATTCGACCTCCACCGCAACACTGTCCGATCTCATCATTCACCGGAAGGGGATTGCCTCCACGTTTCCACCATCTCCTACGCCCATCTGTTCTCCTACTGGGGCGCGCCGTGGTGCATCATGTTCCCGAGAAACATCAAAATAAACCTCCTCAACTCTCTTGAAAAGCTGGGCCGACCGGCACAGCGGGCACGTCACGTGCGACGATAGCCACGTGTCCACACACTCCGGATGAAACACGTGACCACAGTATGGGATTAGCTTCACCGTTTCTCTGTCATGGAACTCACTCAAACAGATGCTGCAGTCGTCAATCGACGCGTGTTTCGAGATCCCACCGTACGCCACCAGCGGCAGCGAGTTGACGGCGGAGGGGTCTAAGCCGCCTCCGCCCTTCGTGCACGGTGAGGGCCTTCGCGCGGAGGCGGAGGGACGGCGGGAAGGGGAAGGAGAGTTTCTCTCTTCGCCGGCGCATCGGCGGATGTAGACGGAGAAGAATCCCAGGAAGAAGAAGGCGGTAATGAGTAAGAGTATTGTGAGAGCCATGGATGATTGGAAGGAGATTGGGTGGAACGATGTCGTATCCGCCTCCGAGGCAGTCACGTCAGCCGCGGCGGCGGCGAAGAAGTGGGAAGTGACGTTTGGTACTTCTTCCGGTGGTGGGAAGTGCAGAAGTTTTCTGCTTACAATTAATGCGGCGAGGTTCATCTTTATCCACATATTCGAAGCCTTAGGAAGATGCACGGGAGAGGACAAACAATTTGAATCCCGACAAAATTAGAGCAAAAACAACATAATAGAGGCGAAATTTGTATGCTTCTAACTTCTTGCATCAGACAGACAGACAACAGTAATTGTGTCACAGTTTCGTTTTCTGGATTCTGTCCTAGAACAAGTAAAATGACTAGTTTCCTACGGATGACACTGGCCTTGACATTCCTAGATCATGAGATATCGGAATATTTTCGTAGTTTCGGCTTCTTTAATTTGTCTAATATTGATCTCAATTCCACGTGGCTTTCGCATATGTACATAATTGTTTTGGGTAAGTACATTATTTTATTCAAATTTTGCAGCCAATTGTATAGTACAATATTTACCAGTTGGCCCTAGGCCCCCTTTTCGTTTTTTGCTTATCAAATATTAAAACAACTTGATTTCCGGCTCCATTCACTGAATTCCGCCGTTGGTTGGAAGTGATCTTTTAGCTTCAGCGCAAACCATAACTTGAGCTGGATTTGCTCAAGCATTCTTCCCTCATCCGGATCAATTTGACTAAATAGTTTTCGGTTTCGCGCTTTCCATATTATCCAGCGTACGATCTACCAAAGTGTTTACTAACTCTGTTGGGGCTGACCGTGCTCAATCCAATCTATATATAGACCCTTTTTCACTATTTTTGTTCGGTAAATAAACTTTTATTAAATGAAATGAATTTTACAAGGGAGCCATTGAGTTACTATCTCCAACCAGTATATGCCCATGGCATGTTGGTGATTTTTGTTTGCACTTTCATTTACATTAAAGAAATATGACAACAAAATTTTGGCTCCCTGAGCCAATCAATCAGAGAAGTTCCCCTGTGGTGTAGATTTGTTGTTGTAATCCAGTGCCATAGATTGATCTGCACTTGCTCAAAAGGTGGAGATGCTTCTGATTCTATGTCGAAGCATATTACGTTTCTCTCCTTCCATAAAATCTAAACCACCACCAACCACAAACCTTTCCATATTTCCTGTCCAAGTGCCTCTTTGAGAATCCTCATATGGTTTTTAAAGTGATCCTTAATCGTTGATGCCCCTGTACCCCAAACCACCAATAGACCTCAGACCATAGAGTGTTCGCATTTAGAAAACCAAGGAACAAGTGTTTTGTTGTTTCTACAGTGAGGCCACATTCTGCATTGCAACGTCAATTTGAACTCCCCTGCATATCAGGTTGTCCACCATTTGAACTCTGTTCTGTAACAATCGCCAAGCAAATAGTTGTACCCGTCTAGGAGCGATTTTGCACCAAATGTTTACCAGTTCCCTGCTCTCAACCGTCCCCTGCAAAAATTTTATGTACCTGATGCCACTGAATATGTACCTGATTTTTCTCCTAGCCAAGACCACCAATCATAGCCTTGGTCTGATAGATTAGAAAATTTTATACTTCTATTGAGCTCCTCCAAGATTATTTTCTCATGTTGTCTGAGAGTGTGTCTAAAAGGTATTCTCCGTCCTCCATTAGCCTCTTCTGTGCGTTGTATCTCTTCCAAAGTTGTGTGTTTTTAACCGTGGTTGAGAATGGGCAGTTTATAAAGAGATGTTCTGTTGTTTTTCGTTCCTTACTGCATAAAGGGCATTTCAGTTGTGCCAAATCCATATGCGTTCTCGTCCTTTGTAAGTTGTCTAGCGTGGGGGAGTTTATTATGCAAAAGCTGCCAAGTGAAAGTGCAAATCTTTGCTGGTGTCGTGTTATTCCAAGCTTTGTGAGCCTCCATGTTTCACTATGTAGTGCAGATTTGAGATCCTGCCACCATGTTGTTGCCTTTTGCTTCGACTTGTTCGAGAATCAAGCCTCATATTTAGTTCACTATATTGTATCTTCACAATTTTTGCCCACTGTATTTGAGGCTCCAGACAATAGCCCCATTTCTCCAAAAAGGCTAGATTAAATTTCTTCAACTTTTTTATCCTTAGCCCACTTCTCCATTTTGGATAGCACACTTTGCTCCATTTAAGCCTAGCAATTTTTCTCGATCCTTCAATTTTTTCTCCCACAAGAACCTGCTTTGGAGGGACATCATTTTCCTGATTACCTGCTTTGGAGCCTTAAGTATTGAGAGATAGTACAGAGGAAGGTTAGATAAGACAGATTTAATCAATGCAATCCACCCTCCAAAAGAGATGAATCTCTTATCCCAACCTATCAAACACTTCTTTATCAGAGCTAATATAGGCTCACATGTGAATACTCTCCTAGGATTTGCACCAATTGGTATTCCAAGATATCTACAAGGAAACTATCCTTGTTTGAAGTTGAGGAGTGTGACATGGTTTAGACTTTCGGAGGCAGGAATGTTCAACTTATACAAATTACTTTTCATGAATTTGACCCTTGACCCTGAGCATAATTCAAAGATTCTCAAGATATGCTTGAAGATGATTAGATCCTGGGTTGTATCGTTGCCAAACAACAACGTATCATCCTCAAATTATTGGATCATGATGCTTAGTTCATTGTTTTCCAATAGATAGTCCTCTAGATTACCATTGTTTGTAGTCTTCTTATAAGCTCAGTTAGCCCTTCCGTCGCTAATGTAAAGAGAAGTGGGGATATGGGGTCTCCTTGGTACATGCCAAGTTCCATCTTGAATCCTCTCAATGAGCTCCCATTAACTAAGATTGCTATGTGTGCTAATGTCACACAAGCTTTCATACAACTATCCATTTGCCAGCAAAGCCCATTGCCCTCATTACTCCCCACAGGTATTTCCAATTTACACCATCGAACGCTTTCTCGAAGGCAATTTTAAAGAGGGAGCAACATTTCGTTCTTTCCTTTGCATCATGTAGCACTTCATTTGTCAAGACTATACTATCCAAAATTTGCCTCTTTGATACAAATACAGATTGATTACCAGAAATCAACTTTGGCATTACTTTACTAAGTCTTTTCGCAAGGAGCTTGGCCAATATTGCAAATTGCAATGGGCATGAAGTCATTGATATGCTGCGGTCCAATTTCTTAGGCTCCAATGTCACTAATATTGAGTTGATGCCTTTGATAAACTACCCTTTCCTCCAAAACTCTTCATGAAATGCTATGATGTCTCCCTTTAATAACTCCCATAAATGCTTGATGAACTTAAAATTATAGCCATCTGGCCCTGAGGACTTACCACTTCCACAACTTCATATGTTAGCGTTTATCTCTTCCTCTGTGAGTATTCAGTTATCATCATATAATAGTCGTTTCGTGAAATCCCAAGCTACATTCGGTTTACGTTGAGGATCTTCTAATAAATGAGTTTTAAACCTGTCAAATTTGGCTTGCTTCACATCTTCCACCTCTCTTATCCACTCCCCATCTATAGTCAAGGCCCTAAATGTGTTCTAGCTTCTATTTTTTCTAATGCAGGCATGGAGAAAACTTTGTGTTGACATCACCTTCTTCCAGCCACTTACTTTGGGATTTCTAATAAATCTAGGTATTATTCATCTTTGTTAGGCTGGTCACTTTCCCTGTTATCTCATTTATTACTTCCACTTCCAAATTGTTTAGTGCTCATTGATCCATTTGAATACCTCATTGAGCCTAATTTTTGCTTCTCGAAGTTGATTGTTCAGCTCACCAAATGTCTTTTTGTTCCAAACTCGAAGTTGCTCTTAAAGTTGTTTCATCTTAACATACATAATGAAGGACTTGCATCTTGTAGCATTTGGTGCTTCACATGACTCTTTCACATAATTGTCATAAAGAGGGTGTTGCATCCAAGAGTCAAGCACCTTGTGTGTTTTGGGGCTCCAATTATGCTTTCATTTATCAATATCAGGGAGCAGTGGTCTGAGTGGCCTATGTCTAGGGCTATTTGAGATATATCCTACCAGTTAGGCATGCTCTAGAGATCAAGAAACGATCTATTCGGCTTTTGCTTATACTATCCGTGTTGTATCTTGTATACTTAATTGAACTGGTATGTTGGAGTTGAAGACTAATTGGGTTTAACTAGTTGGGGTATTCATTATTTGTATTGGGCTTGAGTTGTGATATAAATATAAATAACAACTTCTCTCATTGTGATAAGTGTGTTGCACAAGAAAGAGTTGCTCCATCTCCCAATCTCTTCAACCCTATGGATGTAGGCACGTTGTTGAACAACGTAAATTCTTTGTGTGTTTTCTTGTTGTGTTCTAATTCCCCACAGATTTAATAACTCTGATTGAACAACAAACTCATTCAATTCTCTTCTCTTCTCTCTCAGTGTTCCTTCTGATCTGCCTTGTCTCTTGCGGCGGGATCTGATGGCATTGAAATCTCCACTTACCGACCAGATTTGGTCAGGTTGAGCCTGCACTTTACTCAACAATGAATGAGATAGAAGGTGCTTTCCTGCAATATCTTCGAGGGAATAGAGATTAACAATATTCACTGGTATGTTTTCCCTTCCCCATCTCCCTATTGTTGGTTAGTGACTTAGAGCACCAATTAGTTGATGATACACTTGTCGGTTTCATATATACTGAATGATGTATATCATTTTGTTCCTTGAGTTTTGAGTGTATTATGGATCATTTGGGTTGAGGACTCAAATTATGAAACTCCATAAATTATAATAAAAACTCTAAATTAGTCCCTAGTTTTAAATTGTTAGCAAATGAACAACTAGATAACTATATGGACTAGCATGTGGATTAATGTATGATCATGCTTCATAGATAATTGATACGGGGTATCTATTTAATCACATGAAACATGAATGTACGGGGTATATGAGTATTGGACTTGACCCATATTGACTTATTGTATGGATTGTGTTTGTGTCATCAACAAAGTCATATAGTATTAATTTAGTTATCTAAGATATCCATAATTCTGGGTGATGAATGTGTATTACGTGAGGTTATCAAACGCTCCTTTTAACCGAGGGGTTATAAAGGTAAGTTTTTCAAATATACATAATTCACGCTGAAAGTTATGAATTATCAAGATGATACTTTTGTCCGTCTCATATTGTACGAGGTTATTAATATCTCTGGGCCCTTTGATGCAGTAATAATTGTTACGCATGGATTTGTATTTATGAGATAGTCGCATATTAACAATTATGTACTGGAGATTAAGAAATTAATTAATGGTTGAGGATGACACGTTTCTATGCTTGACATTAATGAATGGATATTAAGTGATGAAAAATTAATACTAAATGAGATTAAAAGATTAGGATTTGTCTGTATCAGATTAGACCATAATGCATTTCTAGATGTCACTTATGATTTATAAATTAATGAAATTAATTTATTATCGATATGGATATGGGATCCTACTGGGTTGCTCTTTTTGACGAACTGAAGCATAAATAATTTATTAAAAAAATCGACGAGAGCAAATTAGGTTTCGATGGGACTCGAAACAAATCAAATTGCAATTTAATGCAATTGGCTCAATGAGATTGAGCTCAAATGATTATTTTGCGAATTGGGCTCGAGTAAAATGTGAGGCCAATAAGTTTGTCAAATGGGCTCACTAAAATTAAGCTCAAATGAAGACAAAACTTGGGCGCTCAATTTTTAATCGGAAAAGAGACATCTCGACAGTTCTTGGACAAAAAAACATAACATGATTCTAGTGGTCGCGAACGGAAAATGAATTCCATCGTCGTCAGTGCCGCCATGTCGCCGGAGAGGTCTAACAGCCTTGTTCAGTTCTCCAGGGAGTGCTCATGATAGAGACCTTCTAATTTGGAGGTTTCGTGTTCTACGACTCGCGGGATCTTAATGGATTGAACACGGGTTCGGCTCAAACCTTCTGTAATTGAGGTTAATTTGCTAAACCCTTTATTAAGAACATGAATACACGGTTTCATATGGGTTTCATTTTGGATTGTTGGTTCGAATTTGAAATTTTTTGAAAATTCCCAAACATGTTATTTCCCAACACATATAACACCCAGTAATCCTTTCTATTCCCATACATCATCTAATGTGAAATTGTCAGCCCCGCAATTTACAAAATAACCTCCCGCAGCTCCATTGGCTCCCAGGGGCGAAGTCCTGAAATTAAGGGAGGGGGTCAATTTTTTTTCCCAGTTTGAGCAGAGTGTGTCAGGTCGGGTTGAATATGGTCCAATTGGTATGCATTCAAATGTTGCGGTAGAAACGGAAAGAGTTTAAGTCGAATCTATATATAAAAAAAATGCAAGATTAGTATTATTGTTGTTTTACACAATAATTATAATGATCATTGTCTCCCATAGATAATTTTAAAAAAACTTGATATTATGGTACTGAAATAAAATTATTATTAATTCATATGTGTAAGGGGAATTTTTTTTAATTTTATTTCTCCGTTTACTTTTTTAGATTAACCACTACAACACAAAGATTTCAAATATTACTTCTACTAGAGCTGTATTTTAGTCCAGCCAGGTTTGAATTCCACAAAGTTTCTCAAATTGTGCCACGGGATTCGAATCCATGGCTATAAATTCGAAAACCACAAACACTATACCAATAAATCCAAGTAGAATTTACATAAAATTTCAGTAACAAACACAATTATCATATTTAAGGGGACCAAATTAAAAAAATAATTTTTTTTACATATAAATTATTATTTTTAATTCTAGAGGACCCTGGCCCCATGCGGCCATGCCCCTATCTGCTCTTCTAGCCACCCATTTAAAATTTACATGTTTCCATATACTTTCACACACATGATCGTTCATTTGCATCATTTGTTTGTCTCTTGGACACAAAAAAATTGTATGTCATATCTTCTATTATATCACCCAATTCACATTTTTTGTGTAACCCTCGAATGCCTCTAATATTCATACATAAAACATGCATTAAAGATCTTTTTGGCGTCCTTGTGTGTATTCCATTGTCTCTGAGTTCCATGCCTTGGACAATATTCAGGAGCTCTTCACGTGGCTCAGATTCAATTCCCAACTAAGTTCCGAGTTCAGGTATCTCGTTTGCTTCCTTCTTAATTTTTGTTGTTGATATATGTGAAATTGCCAAGTTGTCCTTGTAATTGTGTAATTACATGTATGCCCTTAATGAAATGTTAATCTGATCCGTTGATTCAATCTGATGATCCTACGGTTGAAATACATTGTATGATGATCCATGTCCTTTGTATTGTGTATTCATGACCATGGATAAATGTTGATCTAATGGCTGGAATTGCATTTAAACAAACACACTTAAGCCTAATCTAAAGCGTCCATGGCAAGAGTTATCTGATGGTTAAAGATAAAGAGCCACTGGACAGGTGATCTGAACAGTTGAAACTAACACAAGATGGACGGGCAGGATTGCTACTTACTAAGGCTGAAGGAGGACCGTATGATTGTCGTGATCCAATGGCCAGGATTAAAAGTTGGACACATATAAAAACCAACTTGTCGACGTATACAACCATTATTCGAAAAAAAATCTCTCTCTCTCTCTCTTGAAATCCTCTCGGCTTTCTTTCATATGTTCTCTATTTTTCACAAGCGAACTCTTGGTTTACCGACTTCCAACGATGGTTTCAGGCGGGATTTGTGTCCTGGTTGGTGTAGGTGACTTGTTGTCACTATTGATTGGCAGGTCTGATTCTGCAGATCTATTTGTGTGCGGAAGTGTTGGTGTTTTGTGACTTCTTGGTTGTAAGTTTGTGTACGGTGTAATATTTGAGGAGATTTGGTATAATACAAGTGGTGAGCATTGTGATTTAGAGCTTTAACGTGGAGGTAGTAAAAAACATTGTTCTTGGTAAACCACGAGTCTTAAATCTGTATTTTTCAATTTTTGTTTTTAAATTTATTTGATGTTACTAACTATTTATTTGAGTTTCACAAGTATCAATCGGCTCGAAAAACATAACATTTGCAAATTTGATTTTTGTCATTCTCCTATGTAGGGCTTTGCTGAGATTGGGGAGCACCCGAATTCGCTGCAATTAGCGAGCACCACATGTATGTTGCACTGAATCTCTTCAGACATAGTTTTTCCAAGTGCTTAATTCGTCTCTTTACTATACGTCGTTGGTGATTTTCTGTCGCTAAAATGTTCCATGTTTTGACAGATTCAGTTAATCTATCTTAAAGAGAAATGTGTATTCCGATATGAGCCTGCTGGAGAATATTTGGTGTTAGGCTGCTTCAGTTTTCTAGTGGACTGCTAGAGTTATCTTCCAGTATTTTATTTCTCAATGTGGTCCACTCCTCTGAATTAGAGAAGTGCAAAATGGACTACGGACCAGATCGCGACTGACGATTGTTGTAGGATTTTTTTTGAAAAAATAAAATTAATCTATAAAATTTAAGAAAATGGCAGTCTGACCAGAGCTGCGATTGAACCTCTAGTCGGACCAAATTTAAAATTAAAAAAATGATGGCATATTTGCGAGACATGTCATGGGTAAACACCCGGTAGGTACTGGATTGATCCTATACAAACCCAGCCTTCAAGTAGTTGGGATTCTATAGCCGGTGGAGGTGGAGGTGGATATGCAAGTACGTCTTGTTCAATTTAATCAAAACAGGAATAGAGGAGGCTTAGTTGATTTAACTTCTTCGGAAGGCATTTATTTAGATTTGCAGAAAGTTTAAATCTAGAAAATTATGTACTTATATGTTTAAATCCTGTATTTACTAGATTTTTTATATAAATCACACACTAGCGGTACTGCTAAATCTGTTAAGAAAAGAAAAAATAATTTATATTAAGTTTTTTCATCAATGGAACAAAAAGTTTTTATTTGTAGAAATATATGGTCCGATCATTGACAAATAGTTATATAAGAACAACTTTTCATTTGATAGATAATTAAGGAAAATACAAAAAAGAATACTAGCTTATAAGATGTTTGATAATTCACGTACTGTACAAAGTGTATGCATTTTGATTATGCTAGTATTAAAAGAATATAATTTACAACATAGTAGATATATCATTTATTTTGATAATGCCTCTAATAATTATGCATGTATAAATAATTTAAAAGCATTATATGATTCTTTTCTTGGTGATCATTTTTTTTTATATTAGATGTATTTATCATATTATTAATTTATGTGTACAAGATGCTTAAAAATATATTGATTTAAGCGTACACCTTATTAAATGTACCATAAATTTACTTAAATAAATCATTCCTTATATTTATTGTGTAATTTTATTAATAATAGATCAATATATATATATATATTTATATCAAACTTATTGGAATAAGTGTGAAATACTTTTAGAATTATTAAAGTATTTGAGAAATTACAAAAAATTATTATCACACGTAACTCCACACCTTATTGTTCCCTTTTTTTGTTAATGTAAGAGGCATTATTACATCTTTTGTAAAAATTAATTAATTTAAGAAAATGTGTATATGTTATTAGCTAAAAATGCTGTAAATATCTTCTAAATATATCAATACTTTTTTATTATCGTTTTAAACCCCTGAATCAAATTATCAAATTTATAAACACCATTAGAAGATTATTAGAGTATGTTTGTCAACGAGGATAATGAACCAACTGTCAAATATAGCACCATAATTGGAGAAATAACTAATTTGCTAAATAAGTTGTATGTGGAATACTAAACACGTTTAGGTATTAGTATTCCAACTCGTGATAGTGGTAGTCGTAATATTTTTGATGGACCAACATTATGTGAAATGAAGAATTTAATGAAACAACTATCCAAATGGTCAAGGTCTTCATCAAGTTCCACATTTGTGGAACTTGATTCTTATTTAACCACTACTTTTGAGATTGTCAAGACAGATAAAGATGATGAATCAATTGATAAAATTTTTGATATTCTTGATTGGTGAATGAGCAAAGCACGAGATTTTTTTGTATTATATTATCGGCTATGGCAAGAAATATTCTACCATGTTCGATTTCAACAGTGTCATAGAGTAAGCATTTAGCAAGGGAGTGCAAATTATAGACGATCGTCGTGTATCATTACATCTGATCAACTTGAAATATCAAACATGTTTGAATGATTAGGTAGTTGTAGAAAATAGAGCCCAATAACATGAATAAAATGAAAAAGAAGAAGATTCACTCGACACATAGAAAACCGATAAGGCAAGCACCACAAGTTCAACTGACTTGAAGTGATCTACCAGATAAGTAAGGTAAAAGAACTATGTTATATTTCATTCATTTATGTATATATATATATAAATGATACGTAGACAAGTTAATTATAAATATTAATTCATTTATAATTAAGTTCAAACCCCTCCCTCCTTTTTTTTCCTTCCAAAAGTTCATAAATTATAAACTTATATATAAATTATATAAATATATATATCTTTACATCACCAAAAAAAAAAAATTAAAAAATTAGATGTGAATAAATTATAAGGTTATATATAAATCATATCAGATATTTTATTTAATTTATAACTTTATATAACAAAAAAATTAAAAATTATATATATAGTTTATAAATCGGAGGTTGAAACTTGAACTGTGCCAGAACTGGAATGAGAACTGGACTGGTAGTTGAACCAAGAACTGAACCGAACCATTGATTGAATAGGCCAGGCCGATACGATACAAGACCGGACCGCCCAGGTCTACTCCGAATGAATCTCCATAAAGGCAATAAGGTAATTAATACATCGTTCTTCACATCATGGACAGTAGGCTCAAGATCATAAATGGGCTACGCTGTTTTTTTCAATTACTCCTCTTTCTCTACAATGGTTTTGTTACGAACCTTACTGTATTGTAATTTAGTTAATTGGTAAAGGTTAGTTTAGTCATTGTAAATGGAGAAAAGATTAGTATGGAATTAGGTTTGTGGTCTTGTATAAAAGGCAAGCGGCCGTTGCCGAAATACACAGGAAAAATTCTTCCAAAGATCTTGAGTTTCAACAGGGTATCAAAGCAAGTACATGAATAACATAACTAATATCAAGTCTTGTAATCGTCAAGTAAATAAGGCGCCCAATACTTGTCTAGATGCAAGAGAATCGGTCGTGTATCCAAACCGAGTTGGTGATTAGATTCCATGGGAAAGTTAACTGGTTTGGATCTTGCAAGACCACATTCATTGATGATGTCCAGCGTATATTTGCGTTGACTGAGAAATATACCTTGAGTACTTCAAGCAACTTTAATGCCCAATAAATATTTGAACACACAAAGATCCTTCATCTTAAACTGCTTACCTAAGTAGGCTTTTAGCCGTTGCAGTGCAGTAATAGAATTGCTTGCGAGAATTAAGACATCTACATAGACAAGAACATGAACACATGTGTCACCATGAACAAGACTGAACAAGGAATTGTCAGAGATCCACTGAACAAGCCATATTGAACCAAAGCAACCCCAAATGTGTCAAACCAACAAGGGGGGGATTGCTTGAGTCCATAGAGTGACTTCCGGAGTCGGTAAACTTGATCAGACTTTGCATGAAATCCATGAGGTAACTTCATGTATATATGTTCAAAATCGCCATGAAGAAAGACATTGTGCACATCCATTTGATGCAACAACCACCTCCATGAAGCAGCTACGGTAAGAGGAGTGCGAACAGTGAAAAGTTTTGCAACAAGAACGAAGGTTTCAGTGAAGTCCACACCCTCAGTTTGGCGACTACCTAGAATAACTAAACAAGATTTATGACGTTCAATAAACCTGTCAGCATGGTACTTGATACGATATACTCATTTGCATCCAATTGCACGTATGTTAGGTGGCAACGTGGTGAGGGTCCACATATTATTTGCCTCAAGAACATCAATCTCGGCGGCCATCATAGACCCCCATTCAGCATATTTAATGGCGTCAGTGAAAGTATGAGACTCATAACCAAACGTAACAACTGCGAAAAAGTGTGAGTGGGATGCAGAAAAATGTGAGCAAGAGCATAATTTGCTAAAGGATAATGCATACCTGAGGAGGTCATTGAAACAGAGGAACGAGCGTGATGGGGTATACTAGATGAGCTATCAGATTCCACTACGAAATCACGAAGAAGCACTGAAAAGTACTTAACCCGATGCCCTCGATCGAGACGAGTGATAGCCTGATCATCAGTAGAAGGCTCATCAGACCGAGGCTATAATGTGGGAGACACTGCACAACTCTCCTCATTTTGCAATGAAGGGGAAGGACAAAAAATGGCAAGACAGGAGGCAAAGAGGTCGGTTCGCTTGCCACAACAAAATCGAGAGGCAACGAGGCATCTGTGAGTTGCTGCTCAACGACCGTGACATCAGATTTTGGACGTGTGAACGATACCAAATCCAGTGCAACAGAAGAAATTGGAGGGATCCGATTCGGACGCACGACATCTCCAGAACTGGAGCTATCCTTCTCGGCGAAAGGAAAAGTTGTCTCAATAAATCTCACATCGCATGAGACGATGACTGTATTGGTGGCTAATGCAAGAGCACACCAAATTTTCTTTTCATCTTGGTAGCCAAAAAACACGCATTTCCGACTTCGAGGTTGAAACTTATCGCGGATTTTCTGCTGAACATAACATAAGGAGCCAAATACACAGAGCATTCCATAGTCCATTGAGCAACCGTGCAGAAGTTCATAGAGACATTTGTTATCAAGAATCAAACTTGGAGTGCGGTTGATGAGAAATCCTACAGCTAAGACACATTTCCCCCACAAGTGAATAGGAGCATGAGACTGAAACATGAGAGATCTAGCAACATTAAGAATATGCATATGTTTGCGCTCTACTCACCCATTTTATTGGGGTGTATCAACCATGGAAGTTCTGGAATCCCGTGACAAGAAAAATAGGATTTGAGCCCTACAAACTCACTACCATTTTTTCTTTGGGCGGTCTGAATGGATTTCCCGAATTGGCATACGGTTGAGGCACAAAAGTGAGGAACTAAATGACTAACTTCGAATTTGGACACCATTAAGTAGATTCACACAGCACGGGAATAATCATCTACAATTTTCAAGAAATAATTAGCACCAGATATTGATGTAATATGATAAGGTCCACAAATATCGAAGTGTATCAAATCAAAAACATGAAGCATTTGGATGTGGGCTGTCGGGAAAACAAGTGCGAGTATGTTTCACTTTAAAACAAATGTCAAAATTATGCAAATCAACTGAACTAGAGATGCCAGAGATAGTTTTCAAAACACGACTAGACGGATGACCCAACCTTCTGTGCCAAACATACTGATGAACGACTGCTGAGGCTCGGATCTTCTACAAATGCTTCAAGTTATAAACCCCATCATGTTGTGTCCCCGCGCCAATCACCGTCCTCGTAGATAGGTCCTGCAGAATACATGATTGTTGAGTAAAAGAAGCCATACAATTGAATTGCTTAGTAAGTTGTGAGACAAAATGAGTGAACATTTCATAGATGGAACTAAGAACATATCATCCACATGAACGTTATGCCCAAAGTCCGCCACTCCCTTCTTATTGTCAATGGTGGAATTGCCATTCGGTATAGTAACACTGCAAGGAAGAGATGGTTTCACAGAAAGTAAGTTACGGCATGATCCAGCCATATGCTGCGAGGCGCCCGTGTCGAGGAGCCATGCTTGGTTCTTACAAGTCAATTTATCATCAAATGTGCTAGGATGATGTGCATTTGCAGCCTCAAATACGGCTTCCCACTGATCTGGAGTAAGATCTGGCAGGGATGCCTTGGCAGGCGAGATGGATCCGCTCGTTGGCTAGGCAGAGACGACATTGGCTTGATGACTGTGTCTGAAAGCCAAGTCTCTACGAGTTCCACTCCATGGAGCATTGCCTCCTCCTAACCAACGGCTGCCTCTCATGCCTTGACCAGAATTCTCCAGATACCTATGAAGTTTATAACAATTTTTGACAAGATGTCCTCTCCATTTATAGTGGTCACAACGGAATGTGTCTTGATCATCCAAAGGTGGCTCACGGTGACCCTGGGCCATAAATGATGTGGCTTCAATTTGCCCATTATGACGGCATGCAATATTGAGCAATGTTTCCTCCTGCATAATCATGGCGTATGCTCGTATCAAGATAGGCGGCGAATCGAGACTACAAAGCGTAGCATAGTGATAATCCAGGCCCATGATAAATTGATGCAATTTCTCCACATCACTTTGTCGCTGAGCCGTTTTGGTGACTTTGCACAAGCACCCCTCGGTTGGGCAGACTAACAGGGGCTCATAAGTATCGATTTCATCTCATAACGGAATCAGGCGCCCAAAAAATAATGCAAGAATTTCCCCTTGCTACTTGCAACCGTGCAATTAAGCTTTAATTTCATACAGGTGAGCTCCACTACCAACAGAGAACCTCTCATGCATGTATGTCCACAATAGGGAAACATTCTCACGGTAAGAGATCATTTTCTCAATTTGGGCTCAACCGTATTGAGAATCCACGATTCAAGTAACGATTGAAGAGTCATCCACTCCTCCAAATCATTTTCATTTGATGAACAAGTAACCTTTCCTTAAATGTATTTCCATTTTCACAAACCACGAATGGCGTCTCGAACAATAATTGCCCATTCTTCATAGTTATTTTTGCGAAATACAAGGGTGATAACATTGTCGGGTTGGCCTCTTGGAAGCAACCCGTACGAACTGGCCGGGATGCCGCCGGCGATAGTGACTATAACTTTGTCGATTTTCTGACCTTCGTTCACAATGGAGGCAAATTAAGAAGGAAAAAGAGAAAAAGAAACTTCATAGATCAATCAAGACTTGCTCAGTTTATGCAGAAACCTACGCAGGGACAATGGGAAGTAGCACTACATGTTGTACATT
>JAOWBN010035481.1:0-10139 GCA_028565015.1 Pinguicula moranensis | reverse complement strand
GACAAAGGGAGCGAGTTGTGGTGCGAGTCGGGGTGATGCGGGCGTGGTGCGTGGATGCTCGAGTTATGGGCCGAGCGGAGTGCTGGGTCGTTCGGATGAGATGCCGAGCGATGGTCCGAGAGGTGCACACATTGTGCAATCTCACCGATGGAGAACCGATGCCACGAAGCTTCCTATTTTTGGCACGATTGTGAGTCCTCTTGACTTGGGAATACCTACAGGATTTGAACCGAAGGAGGGCCTTCGGGATGGCCAGAAACAAAGGGTTGTTTCGATTGGAGCGGAGTTGAACAAGGAGTTGGCGGTGCGGTCAATGAGAGCATCGACATCTTCAAGTGGGGGAGATTTGTCACGGCCTTGTTAGCGGCTCTCGGCCATGGCCCCAGTACGGGAACCCTAGCGTGCTGAGGGCCTGGCGAAATGGTGCCTTGAGGAGGTGCCATGCTACTTTGACACATGACACGGGCGACGGGTGCGCGGGGCGAGCGGCGCACGCACCCTATGGAGGTTTGTCCGAGCCAACAACACATTTCACGGACCTTGAAGAGTTATTCCTCGGCAACATAGGCAAAAATGTGACATCTCAGGTCACAACACAATCTTCTAGTGCAACCTGGGCGGTTGGAAACAATCTAACATCCACGAAGCTATAAGGTATGCCGGCTGAGGTGTGAGTCACTTGTGGCTTACGCTAAAGGCTTCTGTAGCCATCAGTTTTACTGAAACTGGGGGCAACCTGCATAGCTGAATGATTAGACCAATGTTGCTACATGTCCAACTGCCTAGTTTCTTGTTGCTCCAAGAGATTTAGCCTATCCAGTTGCTAAGTCCTCAACAATAGTTTCACAGCAGCAGCAAGTGCTCATCAGTTTCTCATGTTTTCAAGCTGGTATTTCTGTCACTTGCTATACGTTTGCCAGGCTACCTGTGGCCTATTTGGCGACCTTGCTACACTACATACCTCCTCAGACACTAATACAACTATTCAGGGCGGCCGATCCTTCCTATTAGAAGCTTGGTAGCAAAACATGTCCATATAGGGTTAGATCAGAACACTCTGTTGTTTTTGTTGCTTGGTGCTGGTCTAGGTGGCCGTTCTAGGTGGCCGTAGTATAGTCTCTTTGCTTATATACTGTGTGATTGTTGTTCGGAGCACTACCCTTACTTTACAGGGATAGCTCATCAGACTTAGCCAAACTATGTACCAATGGCCCTAAAATGGGTGTTGACAATGTCACAGTCATGACACTTTGATCTGGTGAAGAGCGGATGATGACAATGATCTGAATGCGGAGCTGCTTTGTGATCTACTATGATGCTATGTAAGTCATGCACTTGATCACCCTTAGCTATACAGTAGGGGGTATGAGGAACTGCAGTATACACAGTGCATTTGCAGATTCTCTAGATGTAGCCACTTAGTTGTAGTATTTCTCTTGTACATTTTTAATTAATGAAATTTGGCTTAGCAAAAAAAATCATTTCTAATCAAAACAAGCAATTTACCATAAATCAGGCCCAAATTGGCATTCATTGATCCTCCTAATTGACAGATTGATTTATTTTCAAAAATAGCAAAAATTAACTAAAACTAATAATTCGAAAAGGAAGATAGCCGAATTTGAAGTTGACTTATTCTGAGAAAACTTTCATACTGAAAAGACGTTTCCGAATTGAGATTTTATGCATGATTCTGATAAACGTAGCCAAAGATGGGCCCCAATTAAGAATATATTCCCATTTTTGCATATTCTCCTTTTTCAGTCTCTTTGGGTTGGAAAACACTAGGGCCACCAGGATCCCGAGATAAGCATAATGGACAATAAATGACGATTATTCAAAGCAAAAATGAACATGTCCGCCATGATAGCCCTATCAGCAACATCTTTCCTCCGACTCGGAACGACAACAAGCTTCACGCATGTTCTCTGACAACCTTCTCTCACTCTCTTGGGGAAGGGATTAAAATTTATGAATGCTGAAAAGACAATGATTGCTCCCTCAATAACAGGATGAGCTTCCTCTGGACGAACGTCAATTGGCATAGGACAATTCTCGATGGTTGCACATTCTTGCCTGAATGTGGCCAGCTGGCCGCTTCATCTGCTACCTTAATGACTTGGTCCGTCAACTGGATCGGGGCCGCCAAGGTCTACTTCACTAAATTTCCCATCAAAACATAATCAGAGAAGTGAAAACCTGGTGACTCGTCGTACTCAATTTTCTTCTTGATATCATCTGAATTTATATCGAAAATAGAAGGACCTTCATACCCAAAGTTGTCATCCAAATCTTATTCTCCATACGACTCGACAAACAAGGAATATTCAAATTACTCCAGATTAGGGGTGGGCAGCGGGCGCAGAATTTTTTGCTCCACCCGCGCCCGCATCCGCCAAATTAGCGTTCGCGCTGAATGCGGTGCGGATGCGGATGAAAAATTGTGTTCCGCAAAGTTATGCGGGCGGAATACGAAAATAAGATTTTTTAGCTTTGCGGAATCCGCATCCGCCCGCATAAATTTATTTTTATATATATATATTTTTAAAATACAAAATATATATGGGAGGATTCCGTGGGGTTCCGCATCCGTCCGCCAGTGATTTTTATTTTTATTTTTTATTTTTTTATAGACATATATATATATATATATATATATATATGCAGAATCCGCGGATTCCACATCCGCTCTGCCCACGAAATTATGCGGAATCCGCATCTGCCCGCTCGCAAAATTATGCGGAATTCGCGGGTTCCACATCCATCCGCAAAATTACGCGGAGCGGGCGGATGCTGAAATATCGGTTCCGCATCTTTCGCGGGCGGAACGCGGAACGGGCAGTTCTTGTTTCGCCCGCTCTGCTGCCCATGACTACTCCAAATTGTCAAAAGCCTTCAAATTTCGCATTTTGAGGCATTGGGACAAATCTGCGACTTATCCTCAATGATCATTATGTCCTGAACATTGCGATCACGGTGTTGGGCTTCCTTACTTGGAACCTGCCTACGACGACCATGACCACGAACACGATCCTTTGCACCGCCTCCCTGTGTTACAGCTTCGACCATGTTGAGTTCCCAGGAAGATATTGATGCTCTGATACCAACTGACGCCAGGCAGAATAGTGATTATCCTTCTAGTTAGTTAAACTAGATGAATTGTAAGGAAGAACGATAGAAATTTTCCAAAAACCAAAGAATAATGTCTCTAGGATTTCAATAATATTCAATATCAATTCAAAATTGATCAAAAACTAAGTCTACAAGTTGGACTTTATAGGCGAAAATCACGATTAGTCAAAATTTGCCAAAAATAGCAAATCCCAAAAATCATTCTTAATTAAAGTTTAAATCAAAACATGTAATCTGCTAGAAATTAAGCCCAAATTAGGATTAATTGACCCTCCTAATTGACAAATTGATTTATTTTCAAAAATAAAGAAAATTAACTAAAACTAATAACTCGAAAAGGAAGATAGCAGAATTTGAAGATGACTTATTATGAGAAAACGTACAAACTGAAAAGGCGTTTCTGAATTGAGATCTTATGCATGATTTTGATAACCATAGCCAAAGATATGTCCCAATTCAGAATATGTTCCCATTTTTGTTGGTTCTCCTGCATCACATAAGTTTGGAGTTCTCGCTTTTCAAATAGGTTTAACTTAAAGAGTGTTAACTCTATAGAGTTATAATAATTGACACGAATTCAATGTGAATGAATGGAAAATCGATACAATCCTCATCAGGATACAAAAACTCAACTGAAATTACGCAAAAACTCATGGTCGGATGCCGCAAGCATTGGGGATTATAGATTAGATGGGCGTGACTTGAGATTTGACAGCTCAAGTTTTATTATATAGTTGGATTTGACAGTGTTTGAAAAAATTATAAAAATAGTGTTTGAAAAAATTATATAAATAGTGTTTATAGTAAAATTTTTAAGATAATTAAAATTAAAAATTATAGACTTTGGCTCGAATTTGAGATATCATGTTAAAATTTTGTAATTCAAATTGAATTCACAAGCGATAGTGAGAAAATGCCTAATTTTTCTTTACAACTTTGCTGACCAATAATTAAATTCTGAGATAAACATAGTCTCAAGCATTGGGTACGAGCAGGTGCTGGTGGCTGCATAGGTT
Organism: Pinguicula moranensis; assembly: GCA_028565015.1. Lineage (NCBI taxonomy): Eukaryota > Viridiplantae > Streptophyta > Magnoliopsida > Lamiales > Lentibulariaceae > Pinguicula > Pinguicula moranensis. Next base: position 5,991 of record JAOWBN010035481.1, on the reverse strand, counting down.
AACTTGCGAACTCAAGGTAAGCTATCTGGTTATTGCTAGCCGGAACTCCTCTTCGTCGGACATTTCCACCAGAATAGCCTTTTATATACTGTTTCGGGTGCGCTCAACAGTAGGGTTATCTCTTGGTGGTATTCTGGTCTTGGTTGGAGGATTATTAAGTAAGGAGATCTTAATCTCAGAGAAGGAAGTTATATAGAGAAAATGGTACACAGAGCAAAGGAGCTGCAAATGATTAAAAGAGATGAAATACGCCATAAACGTGAAAGAACTGTTTGACAAAAACAAGAGCAAGAACGCAAAGCTAGAAGGATAGAAAAGCCGAGGGAAGACACGCTAGTTCTCTACTTCACAAATTTCCCCAACACATTCAACTCGATTGACATGCGCAGAGTATTCCAACACTATGGACTCTGCACTGATATTTACATACTTCAAAAGTTAGACAAATCTGGTCGCCGCTTTGGATTTGCCACGTTTTAAACTTCCAGATGTGACCTATTTGTTCTTCTCAATGGTATCTGGGTTGGTACATATAAGGTCAAGATAAACTATCCTCGCTATTCTCGGATAAAAGAGAGTGTTGTGGAGAAAAAAAACACATCAAAAGGTGATACAAGCACCAGTGGAGCATGAAGAAGAAGAAGTTTTCAGGCCAATAAAAGATGAATTAACTTGGTTAAATTGTGCAACAATATTTGAAGTTTTTGAACGAAAGGATGTAAAAAGAATAGAATCACTACTGAATGGACTTGGGTTCATGGACATCTCTATTGTGCCGGTACAAGCGCATAATACTTATCTTGTCCTATTTCAAGATGAATCAGTGCAGAGAAGGTTCTTAACTGGATATAATTCTGAACTTGCACACAACATTAAGCGGGTGAGACCGTGGAAATATGAAGATGAGACAGTGGGAATTGAAAGGTCTTGTTGGGTTATAGTGGACGGAGTACCTATTACTTGTCAAGGAAATCGCTTTTTCCGGTGGGCATTACGGAAGATGGTAAATCTCTTCTTGTCAATACTGAATATGCTAGTAAAAATAATTTTAGAGCTGGTCGAGTACTACCAGACTTGGATCTCAAGTAAAATATCAATGTGTTCGGAGTTGGTGGTTGGCAATCGGAAGTATCGGCTCCATATTGCAGAAGATATTTGAGATAGAGCGCCGGAAACAAAATTTTTCCGGTAGGGTTTAGGCAGAAACAACACATTGTAATGCCTCAATACACGAATTGGACAGCTCCACAGACAAAAAGCTCAGAAGTGTCTTAGATGGAGGCGCAGAAAAAAGTGGTGATGGGATGGAGGAAGAAAGAACATAGTACGGAAGTTTGTGAAGCAGCGGATAATGCGTAAAGAGAAAATTTTGAAAAAGACTTTCCTGTGTTGACTGGGCCATTAACTCAGGAGAAAGGAGGCCCATCTTCACTATATATCAAAAAGGCAAAATGTACTGGCCTAGATAAAGATATTCAAGAAACTCAAATAAATTCTAGCAGTAGTGCAAGCTCTTCAAGAAGTCTTACACATCAGAAAAACATGTATGCCCCTTTAGTAATTTTATCTAGTGATCCAGTTGGACAAAACACTGATATTTCTGATGATGCACAATTACCTGTCCACTTACATAATGGTGAGAATGTATAGACTATGCAAATGCAAATGGATGATATATCGCATCTGCACAACACATCAAAAGTGCCTGACCTGCAAGAATTACAATTACAGAGAATGGGATGTCCAAGAGGTCAAACAAATTCAATAAACATATATGGGAAAGCTTATCAATTACTGAAATTCGGACAACATCTAGGACTCAACATCTCTGGCAGAGAAGCCAAACTGCTAGCACAATTCTTAGCAATGGAGGAGAGAGACCATATGCAGTATTTACTGCGGACACAAAGAATACCTGATACATCAGATGATATGGAAATGATTCCAACTACCCAAGGAAATTGAATGGATTCTTAATGCAGATACTATCCTATAATATAAGGGGGTTGGGGATGAGGCACAAGCAAGAGGACATCAGAAAAAGGATTACCAAACATGATATTAAGATGATATGCCTACAGGAAACTAAAATGGAGGAGGTCAACTCATAAGTCATGAAATTTATGTGGGGCGCTGTACAGTGGGATATGAAATATAGATCATAAATTGGAAGCTTAGGAGGTATCTTATGTAGCTGGAATACTAACTTTTTCACCCTGATCAGAAGTTGGGAGATCCCAGGTGCACTAGGAATTGAGGGAGATGGAAATATGGAGGGCAGACAATGTGTATGCTAACTGTTTATTCACCATGTCAATTTGAACAAAGAAAACAATTATGGGAGGCCATTCTGAATAATCTACAGACAATACCGCCCTCTCATTACTCTTACTAGGTGACTTTAATTCAATTCTGGAGCAGCGAGAGAAACTTGGCACTAGAAGGGTATTCATGAATGAAATTTAAGCATTTGAGGATTTCATAAATGAAGCATAATTGATAGACTTACCCCTCATAGGCTGCAAATTTACTTGGTCCATTCATGATGGCAAAGTAGCTAGTAGACTAGATAGAATATTAGTGAATGAAGCATAGTCTCTCCACTGGTCAATGTTACAACAGCACGCACTGCAAAAAGCAGTATCAGAAATCAAGAAAAATTGGGGACCTATTCCTTTTAAGGTGTTTGATATTTGGCTGGAGGACAACAACTATACAGAGTTAGTGCATACTGAATGGGAGAAGCTAAGGTATCAAGGAGACAAGGGTTATGTATTCAAGGAGAAACTCAAAGCTTTAAAATAGAAACTGAAAATGTGGAATAAAGTTGTATATGGAAATGTAAACCATCAGATTAATCAGCTCACATCAAAAATTGCACAGTTGGATAATACACTCAATACCAGAGCTATATCAACTGTAGAATCAGAACAACGGAAGGATACTTGGATGAAATTGCAGTTGCTAATTAAGAAGCAGACAGCAATGCTTTATCAAAAATCAAGAAGCAATTGGTTGAAACTAGGTGATGCTAACTCTCACTATTTCCATATGTGTATAAAAAAGAATCAAAGGCGGTTTGGAAAAAAGGGAATTCACTACAATGGTGAATGGATAGATGAGGTAAACAGAGTTAAGGTTGTCTTCAAGGGATATTATGAGGATATATTTACACAAAAAGAAGATTTTGGCAATATACCTATGGACTTATCAGTAACAAGCAGACTTACATCTTCTGAAACTGATATCCTAGTAGCACCATTTACAGAGGAAGAGATAACCGAGGCTGTCATGAGTTGCAATGGAACAAAAAGCCTAGGGCCGGATGGGTACAATCTAAACTTATCCAGAAGTTTTGGATGATGCTAAAAGAAGACTTTGTGCAATTTATACAAGTTTTCTATCATTCAGAGAAGTTGGTAGCAGGACTAAATGCTTCCTTTATTACTCTTCGGCCTAACGCTCTAACACAGATGACACCAGGAGATTACAGACCTATATCTATGATAAGTAATGCTTATAAGGTACTTGCAAAGGTTCTATCAAGAAGGCTAAGCAAATTGATCACAACATTTATCTCCAAAAGCCAATCAGGGTTCATTAAAGGCAGGTATATAGGCGATTCAGTTCTATGTGCCAACGAGGTGATTGATCTAGCAAAAAAGAAAAGACTTAAATGGACATTACTCAAAGTTGATTTTCAAAAGGCATTTGATATAGTTCACTGGTCTTACATCCTGAATATGATGGATATCATGGGATTCCCTACAAATTTCAGAAATGAATAACAGCATGTATAAGCTCAGTCTCTATCTCCACATTGATAAATGGTTCACCTACGGAGCAAATTTATCCACAGCAAGGGTTAAGGCAGGGGGATCCACTGTCCCCCTACTAGTTCTTGATAGCTGCAGAAGGTTTAAATCTATTCTTCAACAAAGCAAAGGAGACATCTTTATTCAGCGGTTTCCCTGTGGGGATATAATACATCTCAACATTGCAATATGCGGATGATACAATTATCTTTGGAAATGGTACTGATCAAGATATCTTCTGCACTAGAAGTATATTAAGATGGTTCGAGGTTGTGTCTTGATTAAGGGTAAACAACCATAAGAGTAACTTATACACAGTCAATGTCTCTACAACGGATGAAACAAGAATGGCAGAGATGTTGTACTGTCAGCTGGGAAAACTACCTACAAAGTATTTGGGATTACCACCAGGAAGCAAAAATCAGACTATCAGAATGTGGGATCCAGTGATAGCTACAATTAAAAAGAGACTGCAACTCTGGGAAACTAAACATCTATCATTTGGTGGTCGGTTAGTACTCACTAAAGCAGTTCTTACTCATCTTCCAGTTTATTATATGTCAATGTTTATAGCACCAAAACCTATCATAAACAAAATCACACATTTACAGCGACAATTCCTATGGGGAGGACAAGAGGGAAGAAGAAGAATACCTTGGATAGCATGGCATCAAATCACACAGAAGAAAGAATGCGGAGGGTTAGGAGTTATTGAGATGGGGGCTTTTAATGAGGCTCTTTTCCTCAAATGGGGATGGAAAATCCTAGGAGATGGGCAAAATAGTTGGCATGATCTACTGAAGTATAAATATGGAAAGGTGCCTAAGGTGTACTATTTTGAAGATCAGGGTGCTATTCAGAAAGCTAAAGCATCCTGGTGGTGGAAACATCTCCTAAAAGGCATAAGACTGGAGGAGTGGTTTCTAAGCAGTGTCATACGAAAAGTAGGGAATGGATCTGATACATTGTTTTGGAAGGATAGGTGGATGGGTCATAATAGGCTCTGCGAAAAGTATGCTGGACTCTATGATGTAGCAGAAGATAAATCTCATACAATGGCATCTAAAGTGGAGTATGATCTGCACATGGAGATGGTCTTGGAGAAGGCCTTTATTTGTGTATGAGGTTGAGCTACTAACACAGCTACAACAGGAAATCTCAGAATATATACTAAACAAATTCTTGGCTATGGAACAATGAGGGGGAGGCGCAATATACAGTAAAAAAATGCTTATCAATTAATAAGGAGAAGCAGAGGCGTACTTACAGGGCCAAATCAGATGCTAAATTCGCTTTGGCAAGACATCATACCGCTTAAAATCGGTGGTTTCAACTGGCGACTACTTCTGAACAGGATTCCAACCCTTGATAACCTACAAAAGTGACATTGATAACACAGAACTTGAAGTGTAAATTATGTTGCACAGAGCTGGAATCTACAGAGCATTTATTCGCAAGATGTGCCTGGACTCACTCACTTTAGGGGTTGATATGCCAATGGCTTGGACAGGTAGTAGTACTCAACTTCAATCCTCAGATCAACTACACCGTGCATATGGGTCTTGCAAGAAGAAGGAAATCGATGAAATACTGGAAATTGATCCGGTTGATGGCTAATTGGCAGATATGGAATTACACGATCAAGGTAATCTTTCAGCTTGACAGTAAATCGCCATATGAAATCTTAGAATCTCTCCAAGTTCAGAGCTGGATAACGATAAGAACAAAAAACTTCTCGACCAAATACACTTTTGCGGATTGGATAAGATGGCCGTTGGAAGTTATGGATAGATAATGGATCCAATGTAATGGGCTATTAGGCACTAATGGGCATAAATGACCCATTATGTACTGATGGATATTCTATTTCATTAATTCTTTCTTAATAAAAGCTCTTTGACTAAAAAAAACTTGGCCGACCAATAGATAACGGAGAATAGATGCACCAACAATTGCTGATGCAATCACAATTGTTGTTCTTTATGTATATGTCGCATATGGTCTGGAGAAAATAAAAATAAACACAGAAAGTGAGGGGCAAAAATCACAAAACACGAGTTTTGTTAAGAGAAAATTCACGAGATAAACAAAAAGGCAGGTGGCTTATCCCATGTTTGCTTCACGCAAGCAGCTAAATGGGGGTTTGCTTCATCGCGTGGGTTCAAAGAATTTCATG
>JAOWBN010035471.1:0-10139 GCA_028565015.1 Pinguicula moranensis | reverse complement strand
AGTGCACTAGATTTAGATAGGCTTTGTAACAAGATGGGCTTGATTGATATATTTCGCCCATCTTGAGGGGGAGTGTTTAACAATAAACAGACAAGGAGCAGCCAACATTGAAGGATAAGGAGCAGCCAACATTAAAGAACAAGGAGCTGCCAAAGAAGAAAAAGCTGGAGCCAAAATTTCCATGCGTGTATTTATGTTTCAATTGAAAATCCATGCTAAGCACCTCTACAAATTGAGGTGTAATCTATTGTAAGGTATTCAAGCTACACAAATATCAAGTTCCTACAATTTCTAGTAATCCTATTTCTGTCCTTTCTACGATGCAACGAGGGTGGAAAATCATGTTGTCTCCTTTGAGATCGAAATCGATGACTAGTTTTTTTGGTAATTAAAATTTTCATTAAGGAAAAAACTATTGCGGCTGACATTTACAATCTAAAGCATAGTTTAATAGAAATTTCATCTCTGCAAATATCTTACAATGAGCTAAATCACCAAACAACCAGCAGAACAACCAGCAAACACATCAGTTTCACATCATGCGCAAATATGATCTTGCAACATAGCCAAGGCACTCACATTCATTCTCTGATTGTAATCCCCCTGTGAGGGACATTGTGTGCACATACCCAGTACCATACATTTACTTTCACACATTCAAGAGGTTGAATATTTGTCGTTTTAGCATCAAATCGACCAGTATTCCTTTCAATCCATAAATACCAAACCACAACTTGCCATACAAATTTTCATATTTCTATACCTTATTTATCAATGACATATCTCATGTGTTTCTCGAAGTGTCCCTAAATATCCAAGTAACCAGTGTATGATAATCCAAACCAAGCATACACCTCACTCCATAGCTCACAAGCATTAAGGCATCCAACAAACAGGTGTTGTAGTGATTCTTTTTCCAGACCACACATCACACACTACTGCATCATGTCTGGAATAATCAAGCCTCATTTTGTAAGATGTCTACAGTAGGTACCCTTTTTTGCAACAGACTCCAACAAAAAAATTGAATTATTCTTGGGGTTAGTTTGCCCCACATTTGAGCGTACTTGCTACAGACTGTGATCATCTGTCTTTGATCATTTTGCAACACTGCATAAGCAGAAGCTACAGAGTAGGAACCTGTATCTCCTTTATCCCAATGCCAGAGGTCAGGGTCTATCAGATGAAGATTGACAAGGGGAAGAAGCTGCAAGAATTCGTCTAGCATGAATCTTTCTCTATGTCTCAGTGGTCTCCTGGAGGATAACTCCCAAGTAATGTTATAATCATGAGTAACTTAATGTTAGAATAGGGGAATGATGGAGAGAAAGTAAATACATAAGATTGTGATCCCTGAAAATCAGGGATCACAATCTTATCTCACATAAATTTCTCTCCATCAACAAATAGTATTTTTCCTATTCATCTTCGCCTATAAGATGAACGTGTAACACAATTTAAAATAACACAGTAAAAACAAGCGTCTTTTATCAAAGTAACATGGCATCGGACCAATTTATTAGATCTACTAGATCTATTCATTAGCTTCATCATCTACCAATGGTCAACAACACCGAAATCCCACCCGAAACGTCTGGGGTTGCTTCAAAAATTGTGATTCCCCTCCCGGACGAGTTTACAGAGAAGTTTACCTGACTTCTCACACAAATTCAAACCCCTGAATTCAACCCACCAATTTCAATCAAACTGAAATCAAATGACCAAAATTATCCCCTTCGGAGCCGATTGACCTAGATGGCCGCTGGCAGCAAAGGCAAACTCGGGCATCTCACTAATTACCCCCTTCAAGAAAGCACACCGCAGTACCACAGATGGGAACAAGTTGATTTAATGGTCTTCACAAGCTTGTTAGATGCCATGGGTTCTAATTTAATCGATCGATTTGTTTCTTATACCTCTGCCAAGGCCAAGTGGACTGGATTAGCAATTACATATACAAGCGGCAGTGATAAACTCCAAATGTTCGACTTATCAATACGAGCAAACAAGCATATTCAACATAAATGCAATTTTGAAGAATATATACAACTCTTCAAAGAATCTGGCAGGAAATGGATCGACGTCAATCGAATCCGATGAAATGTTCGGAAGATATCGCCATCTTTAATCAATTGCGCCAAGAAACTCATTTATTTCAGTTTCTCGCCGCAATTGACCCTGAATTTGATGCTATAAAACAAGACTTACTGAAAATCGATCCACTCCCGTCCGTAGAAACTGCGTATGCAGCATTTCATCGGGAAACTGCGCGACTCCAAATCCTAAATCCGGGTCACGGCAGTTCCGGCGAAATAACTCACGGAATCGAAAGCGGCTTGATAGTGAAATCCCGGTCAAATTTTGGCCTTCCTCCGGCCAAATCATCACCCCGGACACCAGACATTGATAAATTGAAGTTATGGTATACGAGGTGCGAGAAATCGGGTCACTCTACGAAACGATGCTTCAAACAATCAGATATCTCAATTGGTTTTTCAAGGATAAAACCCGGCGTGGGGGGCGGTTGTCGCCACCGTGGGAAACTCGAAGGTCTTTGTCACGAGCGGCAGTGACCATCCCACTGGTTTTGGCGGAGCAGTCACCATTTTAGGAGAGAAGTCGGAGAAATCGAAAAGTCCCGATCCTTCGCGATTTGCAGGTGGCTGTTTTTTCCATAAATCCCTCATCTTTTCATGATTATGTAGATAAGTCCATGAGATTGTCAAGTCATGCATTACGGCCCCCACAACTTTCTAATATTGCTGTCAGCTCCCCATCCAACTCCAGAACTTGCGGCGTTGTCCCTCATTTTTCCGAAAGCTTCATAAACACCCAGCAGAAACCAAAAAACTCCAACCAAATCCAGACAAAATCCAAATCTACAATACAGCCCCCACGAAGTCTCCAAATTACAAATTCACAGAATCATCTTTTTGGAATTACTATTCGAACCCAGAAAAAATCTGAACAGACCAAAATATTTTCTGAAAAACTCAAAAATACCCTAATTTTTGTCCAAACCAAAATATTTCCATCTCGGGTGTTTTGACTGTCTCCAAAACTTATACAACCCAGGAAACTCCTAATTCATTGGATTCTCATTGGTTAATTGATTGTGGGGCCACCGACACAATGAGGAGTGTTGCTGCCGATATTATTCACCCACATGCTCCTACAAAACAATTTATCCACATTGCTAATGGGGGTATATCGCCAATTGCTGGAAGTGGGACAATTCATGTCTCCCCTTCTTTGACATTAAAAAACTATCTCTATGTCCCGTCGCTATCTTGCAAATTGTTATCCATCAGTCATGTTACTGAGGAACTCAATTGTCATGTCATAATTTGCCCTCATTTTTGTATCCTACAGGATCTTCAGATGCGGGAGATTATTAGACGTGGCACTGAGCAGAAGGGTTATACTATGTCGATGATATGACTGGATCGAGCAGAGTTATGATGGTATCCAGTTCCTGTTATTGACAGCGGTGGTTGTGGCACCGTCGACTTGGACATCCTTCTAACGGTTATCTTAAACCAGTGCTTCCGCATTTACTTATGCATAATAAATCACTAGATTGTGATATATGTTGTTTGGCGAAAACACATCGCACTTCGTACTTGTTGAATAATACTCGTACCCATTAAGTTTTTTCTCTAGTCCATTCGGATGTATGGGGGCCTGCTTTGGGGTCTTCCCTTAGTGGTTATTGATATTTTCTATTATTTATTGATGATTGCACCCGTATGACCTAGGTCTATTTCCTTACTCACAAGTCCGAAGTATATCAGAATTTTATTGATTTTTATACCATGATCAAAGCATAGTTTCATCAGAACATTCGTATCCTTTGTCTGACAATGGGGGGAATTTTTCAATCAATCTATGCAACATTTTTTTCGCACAAATGGACTTATCCATGAAACCACGTGTCCTCATACCCCTGAACAAAATGGTACAATTGAACGGAAAAATCAGTTGCTTCTTGAAATTACCTGAGCCATAATGCTTGAATCCAGTGTTCCTAATTTTTTCTGGCCCGAGGCCGTTGCAACCGCTGTTTATCTCACCAATCGTTTACCCACCAAAGCTCTTAACCTTACTAGCCACCTCTAGACTTTGGCCACACTAGCTGAGGTCCCATCTGTACTCACTCTTCATCTAAAATCTTTGGCTGTTCTGTGTATGTTCACATTCCCAAATCTGAACGAAGCAAACTCAACCCATGTTCTCTCAAATGTGTCTTTGTTGTTTATGGTATTCACAAGCTAGGATATCGGTGCTATCACCCTTGTACTCGATGCTTGTATACCACTATGGATTGTCATTTTCTGGAAATAGAGTATTATTACTGTCATACCCACTCTAGTGATCAGGGGGAGGATCATAATGCAACAGTTTATTCACTGCGTTTGTTATTACAGAGTTCTGATATAGTGTCCTCTGCCAAGGAACCTGACATAGTATAGTCCCATGTCTCACCTGCTACTCCAATAGTACCACCGTCTGCCAATCCTGAGGTACATCCTTCTCCTAATTCTGATTCAGTGCCTGAAACTGGAAATGTTGTTTTTGGTACTGTTATGCCTAACATTTCATAGGGATCACTTGAGAGTGAAAGCAGATATGTCTTGCCTTCTCGGCAAAACATGGGGATACCAACCAAGCGATATAAACCAGAGCATATAGCCAGAAAAACTAGATATCCAGTGGCTGATCTATCCAGGGGGAGTCTCTCTCCCTCAGCTTATTCGTTTATGGCCGTAGTCTATTCTGATCAGGTACCATAAACAGTACATGAAGCACAGGGGTAGGAAGAATGGAGAAATGCAATTAATACTGAAATGACTGCCCTATAGAAGAACAATACATGGGTGAAATGGAAGTGACCGCTTGATAAGCGTCCTGTGGGGTGTCGTTGGGTATTTAACATCAAAAGAAAGGCAGATAGCACGATTGAATGATACAAGGCTCGGTTGGTAGCCAAGGGATATACTCAAACATACGGTATTGACTACTCTGAGACGTTCTCTCCTGTAGCCAAAATCGACACTATTAGAGTACTTTTTCTATTACTGCTAATCGTGACTAGCCATTGCATCAATTTGAAGTGAAAAATGCTTTTCTTCACGGTGATTTAGAAGAAAAAGTATATATGGAACCACCCCCTGGGTTCTTAAAGATGTTTCAAAAGGATGAAGTGTGTTTGTTAAAAAAGGCCTTGTATGACCTGAAGCATTCCCCACGAGCATGGTTGGACGCTTTATAGTGGCTATGAAATGGAATGGATACAGTCAAAGTAATGATAATCATACCTTGTTCCTAAAGCACAGAGGAAAGTTAGTGACATGTCTTATTATCTATGTTGATGACATGGTGATCACTGGGGACGATGTGACAAAATTCAAAATCTTCGATCACAGTATTTGCAGAGTTTGAGATGAAAGACCTTGGAAGGCTTAAGTTCTCTCTTGGGATTGAGGTGTTAAGATCATCTAGGGGAATATTCATCTCACAGAGGAAATATATACTAGATCTTCTTGTTGAGACTGGGTTGTTGAATTGTAAGCCAGCAGACGCTCAAATGATGGCCAATCATAGGTTAGGTCTTGATAACAATGTTGCCATGACTAATAAGGGACAGTATCAACATCTGGTAGGGAAGTTGATGTATCTCTTTCATACCACACCTGATATATCATATGCTGTGAGAATAATAAGTCATTTTATGCAAAGACCGCAGGAAGAACATATGGATGTTGCATACAAAGTGGTACGATATTTGAAGGGTACTGCTGGACGAGGGATATTTTTCCAGAAAAATGGTCACCTCGACATATGTGCCTATACAGATGCTGATTGGGCAGGAAGTCAAACAGACAGGCGATCTACCTCTGGGTACTTTATTCTATTTGGGGATTCTCGTGACATGGCGAAGTAAGAAACAAAAAGTAGTAGCATTGTCTAGTGCCGAGGCAGAATTCAGAGGTATTGCTCATGGGCTGACCGAAGTTCTTTGGTTAAAGAAATTATTGACTGAGATCGGTATCTCAATATCTTATGCTATACCATTGATGTGTGACAACAAGGAAGCAATTAGCATCTCAGGAAACCCAGTCCACCATGACAGAACGAAGCACATTGAATTGGATAGACATTTAATCAAAGAGAAGCTTGAAGATGGGACTATCCAACTACCATTTATACGGTTGGAGGCGCAACTTGCAGATATCTTAACAAAAGCAATTACGGGCAAAGTGTTCCATGAGACATTAGACAAATTGGGTATCGGTGATCCGACTATTCACCTTGAGGATGAATGTTAGAATAAGGAAATGATGGAGAGAAAGTAAATACATAAGATTGTGATCCCTGAAAATCCTTGGCCTCGGGAACTAACTCATAAGCTCCATTCTTGTTTTCTAATTTTGTTTGGATAATTTGACCAAACTCTGTCATTTCACAAAATTGACTTATTCTTACTGAGAAAAAGCAATTTTTCGTGGTCAATTTAAGTTTAAGCCTATGAAAGCCCTCTTTCTTAAAGATTGGGACTAATAATAAGGAACAATACGCACCGTCATCTTTGGATAACATACAATTGTACTTATAAAAAAATACAGACCTACCAAAAAAAAAAAAAATACAGAGTATACGAATTGCCGAGTTGCAATATCTCATATACAATAATACTGTTTTGCCGCTTACAATTGCTCAAGACATCATTCATATGAACCTTCGGAATGAAGCGGAATTTATAAATTGAATTGCTAATGTGGTGTGCAAATGCATGACAGCAACTCAGAAACACACACTAGCTGATGAAGATGATGAGGCCTTAGCCATCCGGTCCGACAGCGGGTCCCACAATATTCCCTGCTTACAGGAAAGGCCAACAGCAAAGCCATTGCCTCCCGCTGGACTGTAATCTTTAACTTCTTCAGGAGTAGGTACTTGAGAAAGTGACGCCAGGTTTTCATTTTCAGACTTGGCTTTCAGTCGAAGGCGCTCGGCTCTAGAACCAATCATCTGTCCAAGTATAGAGCCTGCGATAGTTAAAGCCATCGCAGTTTTGGGCATCACTACCGATTTCCTGAGCATGGCGATGAAGGGGATTGCGGAATGCACAGCAGCAAACCAAGACACAGAGAATTTTTCTGTATGTTCTCTCCAAACACCGAGCGGTATATTAGCTGCAATGCCCAAGACGCCAATCACAAGAACCTTTGAGGGTAATGGCTGTGGGCGCATGGTCTTGACAAAGGCGGTTCTGGCAAGGGCAGCCCTCGCTGCAACTATGGCTGCGGGGCACTTGAGCTTCAATCCGGGTGGTGGTTGGAGAGAAGCTGCCACGATAGGGATAACATGGCTTGCAGCTCTGTAGGACTTGGCAATTGGACAGTTTCCTTTTTCCAACCACTCATTCCCAAGTGCCTCATGCTTTGACGAATCTCCCTGAAAATCACATGCATAAATTGACAATTAACCAGACTGATTGAAGTATGAGGAAGTCATGAAGGATAGTTGAGCATAAATAAACCCATTGCTCAGCAGTAATACATTGTTATCTCTGAAGAAACAACAAACCTTGTGCTCTCTCTTTCTGGAAGACTCAGATTTCTTTTTCAGTATCTTGCCAAAAAAAGAATTAAATCCAAAAGGGCCTCCTGGTCCAAATGCTGACAGGCTGATAGAAGCAGCTCCGGAGGCTAAAGGGTTGAATTTTGGTAAAGCTTCAGTCTCCAATTTTTCAACAGAGTTTCCGGACAGAGGGACAACCCCATCTTCCCCATGAAAAAGTTTGAAGGCAAAGTCAAAGTTGGGTCCGTCCTCAAAAATTGGCCCTTTGGATCCTCTAGTCTGAACATAGATGAGAATTATCTCAAAACTGTGGTTATATTTTGAAGAGAAAATAAAAGGAACTGTTGAAATAACATGCATTGGAACTGTACAAGTCTGATATTGCAAGCACAATTTTTTTTATCCCAATATAAGATCTTCCAAGGAGCAAATAAGGACTACTAAAATACTGACGAATGACGTGAAACAGAAAGTGGAACTTACAGGAGTAGGATAACTCAGAGAAGTGATGGAAAAGTTGGTAGGCTTATTTATGTTCCTCAAGAATGGACATTTATGGATAAGCTTCTCAGTTGAGGAGCAATTGAAAGTATCCTGAAACAGTGAATCGCCCAGGAAATCCATTTGTTTCTTCTACCCGGAGATAATTGTCTGCACGTTGGAGAAAGTTCCAATCAAAAGGTAATGATCATGTGCCGTTCAATATTTTTAAGACTTTACTAGCGTAATCAATTACAAACACAAAGATTCAGTATCAGGCAATTGACATCTTTATACTGATTGATTACCCGACTCTTCTTTCTCAATAAATTTTAAAGACGAAATATCAGTCTAATCTAACCCGTTGGATTTAAACATCCTCCACCAACTAAGCCAAAGACCACCGATTTTCATTTTAACATTTTTTCAACCGCTACGGATCTTCAGTATACTAATTATGAATGCCAAGATCAGGAAGTTGATATTGGGGCCGAATAAGTCCGATAAAAGAACTCACGGCCAAATAAAACAATCCCCATTGTAGAAACAAAGAAACAAAATCACCATGAAGTCTAAACACCAAATCATATTCAATCACCCACCTCCCTACGTGAAAATTAAATTACGCAAAACCCAGCAGTAGGGGGCCAAAGCAGATCCTAAAACGATCGAACGGTATCACATGAAATTAAGAGAATTCATAAATTAAAGCAACAACATATGCGTTTCGATCGAGAACATACCGATCAGCGTCGTAGTTCGAGGCAAATTGACCAGAATCGTTGACGCGTGGAGAGCACAGCCGAAAAATCCCACAATGGGCGAGAAGAAAATATTTGTGGTTGGTATGTTGGTCAATATACGAGGAAATGCGCACACTAAACACGTGGTCGGTCAAATTTGGCGAGTTTACCAATGTAGGAGTGTCCGCGGTAGCCGAGCGCGTAGGGGTGAAAAATCCGGTAGCGGTAATAGTATCACAAATATCTTACTAAAAGTTATTATTAATGGAATCAAAATAATAATGGTTATAAACTAATTAATAAGCTGTATAAACAAAGCTATAAATATTGTCTCTCAATAATATCAAAGTTTTTTTTCTCTATATTTCTTCTCTCGTTTTTTCTTTTTCTCTTGTGCATTTCCAAACAATATATGTACATATTTATGTAAGGAAAGACCGATACATTCATTCACGTCTTATGGCTCATTTTTAAATTTTGACACTAACCAATAGCATTCAATTGCATTTGTCGTTGGGGCGTTGGGTCATTCATTTTTATAGCTCCCCCCTTGAATGTTTATCCTATCATGCCTCGTTAAAACCCTACTAGAAAAAATCTTGTGAGAAAAAATTCTAGTGAAAGAAAAAAAAGTATATGATATTATCATTTTCCCCCTGTTGGACACATTTTTGAGTTTCCTCGTTCTGATCCATTTGGCCAACGTTTCAAATATTGCAGTAAGTAATGCTTTGGTCGACAAATCTGCCAGATTGTCACTTGATCGAATTTGCTGAATATTTATATCACTTTTTTCTTGAATGTCTAAAGAAAAATTTAGGTGATATATACTTCATTCTATCCCCTTTAATGAAACCTTGATTTAATTGAGCAATGTAAACTGCATTATCTTCATAAAGAATAGTGTGAATGTGCTTCTTGGTTTAAAGCCACAAATATGTTGGATTATAATTCTTAAAAAAAATGCATTCACAACTTGCTTCATTAATTGCAAGAATTTTTGCATGATTGAAGGAAGTAACAACTAATATTTGTATAATAGAACACCACGAAATAGGTTTACCTCCAAAAGTAAACAGATAACCCGTTTGAGATCTAGCTTTGTGTGGATCTAATAAATATTCAGTATCAGTATAACCAATTAATTCCAGGTTAAAAACATTGGGATAATATAAACTTATATTCCTTGTTCCTCAAAGATACTAAAAAACGTGTTTGGTTCCAATGCTCTGTAGTTGGAGAAAAACAATATGTTGCTAGTAAATTTACTGCAAATACTATATCATGTCGTATATTATTTACAATATACATTAGTGTTCTAATTGCACTAAG
>JAOWBN010035460.1:0-10140 GCA_028565015.1 Pinguicula moranensis | reverse complement strand
TCATCAATCTCGTAGTTCGAGGTTCTTAAAAGCCAATTATAATTTTAAGAAGGCTGCGCAAAACGGGCCCTTAGTCTTTTGAAAGGAAAAGTTTACCTTGCTGGTTGTGCAAGTCGGCAAACAAGAGAAAAATTCAGCTTTCAGTTTTGTCCCTGAAAGAGAAGTAGTCGACATTGATGTACACAAGAACTTCAGCCTGCTGATCATGTCCAGTGGTTCCTTATGACACATGTAGCCATCCAAAGAGCAAGAAGCATGGAAGATGAGCAACTCAGACTAGCATCATCAATTAATTGAGAGAATTTGGACTAGTAGGTTAAGGTAGTTGGTTTTGCTCCCTTGGAAATGAACTGTAATACCCCTACCCAACCGGCTATACTCTCTGTACATTACAAGGATATCTCATCAAACAGGAAGAACCTATGTACCGTTATTCCTGAAAAATGGTATCTATAAGTTGATAGTCATGATAACCTGTTTGATGAAGAGCGGATGATGGCGATGAACTGAATGCAGAGATGCTTGTGCATTCATGAGGTTAGGGGTGCCATGTACCAGATCACCCTTAGCTATACCGGAGAGTATGTCGGAAAGGCAGGGTACTGGTTCATGATCAAGGATCAAACCGTTGGCTTCAACACTACACGTCCATTTCTCAAGATATATCTAGTTTGGGCCATTATTTTCATTTTGTTCTTTGTTTAGTTTTCTTTATTCCGTCTGTAAATAGCTTATACCGTATATATGAAATTTGGCATTAAAAAAAAATTGTTTTAGTGACGTGGGGAGGGTAAAAATTTATAAAAATATTTATTAATGATAAAATAATTAAATTTAATAATTAATTATTCTTTTTCAAAAATCACGATGGAATTTTATAATTAATTATTCTTTTTCAAAAATCAAGATGCTTCACCGGCACCCCGATGCTCTAAGAGCATCCGCATGCATAATAAATGACTACTATTTTTTGGGTAGGTAATCAGTAGACTGAACCCCACTAGGTATCCTTCGGGCCCACTGGGCCCTCCGACTAATCAAGAGGTGTCGAAGCCAGATATGTCACCAGCCAGATTCGAACCCCCGACCTCACTAGGCAAGGCCTGTGTGTCTGGGGTCGTGGCCGCTGGGACACGGGCGCTTCGACAATAATAAATGACTACTAATAGTGGGGTGTGGACAATCGCCTATCTTAATAATTTTTTTTTGGATAAAAGTAATTTTAGTTGCATAAATTAAAATGAAATGTACTTTCAGTCTCATAAATGATGAAATAACAATTTTGGTCATGTAACTTTTAGCTTTATAGCAAATTTCAGTCCCAAAGTCAATTCCAAACTTGGTTCACCTACAATAAAAATATTTCAATACTAAATAAAAATATAAATAATATTATATTCTTACTTTACTAAATAAAAAGGTACATATAATTGTTTTTGTGTTTAAATGATTTTCATGATTTGATAAACGTAAAAGGAGATGAAATTTATATATTTTTTATTTTGTAAAGTAAGAATATACTATGATTTTCTTTTTTTTTATAATTAATTTATTTTATTAAAAGCACGAGTGATAAAAAAATGAATTTCTAATCAACACTCGAAGACCATCATCTCTGGTACAAGCAATCTTCAGCATATATTAAAAGAGGATGACAAATAATCTATATATGTTAGATTGGGATAAGAAAAAGGTGAATGGATAATAATTATACGAGAGCTAGTTATTGAAAGAGAAAGTCTTCTTACATAAGTATTCTCAATACTTGAGTGTCTATGACATGTTACTAGATGCCACTCATTGTTATTAAGAATGTATAATCATTAGGTATCTATATGATTAATATACTATTTACTTTTGCTTCTCATAGCTGGGTATTAGATACTGGAGCCCCTTTTCACATTTGTAATAATTTAAAAGGGCTGAAGCAAAGTAGGACGATGGCAAGAGGAGAGGTAGATCTTTGAGTCAGCAATGGAGCAAGGTTGCTTCACCAACCGTCGGTACCTATTAACTAAAATTGCCCAATGGGCTTGTATTTGAGCGGTATAATTGTTATTATGTTTCAGTATTCACGAAAAAACATTGTATCTATTTTTTCGTTTAGACGATGAAGGTTATTCTATTTTGCAATAGACAATAGTTGTAATGTTTCCACGAATGGAATTAGATACTGTCTAGGCCCTAGTATTAATGGTCACTATGTGTTTAACATAGATGGATCAATATTTAGCATAGATACCAAAGAAAAAAATATGAGGAAAGTCTTTCATACCTCTATCACTGTAGACTAAGTCTCGTAGGCAAAAATCGCATATCCAAAATGCACCAAAGGGGTTTTTGGGCTCATTTGAGAAATATGAGTCTTGCTTGCAAAGAAAAATGACTTGACTCTTTTTAAAGGAAGAGGAGAAAGGTCTACAGAATTTCTTGAACTAATACATAGTGATGTATGTGGTCCAATGTCAATAAGTGCTAGGGGTGATTTCTCATATTTTATAACATTCACGGACGACCATTCGAGATATGGTTACATGTACTTGTTGAAATACAAGTCCGAGGCCTTTGAAAAGTTAAAAGAGTACAAGATTGTAGTTGAGAAACAATTGAAAAAAAGTATCAAAATACTTTGATCAGATCGAGGTTGTGAATACTTAAGTACCAAATTTCAAGATTATTTGAAAGATAGGAGAATAATCCCACAAAGAACTCCTCCGTACACTCCACAAATTGAATGGTGTTTCGAAGAGAAAGAATCATACTCTATTGGATATTGTAAGATCTATGATGAGTTGAGCAAGTCTACTAAAACCGTTTTGGGGTTATGCTTTAGATACTGCATCTAATATTCTCAACCATGTTCCATCTAAATAAGTTGATACCATTCCATATGAGTTTTTTTTAGTTAAGCCAAACTTTCATTTAAAGGAAATATTTACAGAAAAGATTGTACAAAAGAGCACATACCGCTCTTAATATACAACAACCTCAACCTACCAGCCACCAGTTGTTAAGAAAGTACATCAGTGATCTCTATACTTCTTTGCTAAGCAGGTCGCCCATCTCTATTATTTTATTGCTTGCCAAGGCTCATCGCTGTTAACATATCACCCTTTGGATGGTACACAGCTCACCTATGACTTTTAGAGTACAGGATGCAGAAGTTTTAACTGTCATCTTATCAATTCATAATTCATATCTATTATTTTGTTACTTGGCAAGGATCGTAGCTGTCAACTTATCATCCTATGGATGGTACACAGCTCACCTTTGACCGTTAGTATGACTATGAATTGGTACACAGCTCTGTCTGCGTGCCTGAAAGCTTCCGGAGATTGAGAGTGATATCAATGTTTAACTCGTGTGCTGCCGGCAAGTGAAATTGTCCCTTTTCCATCCTGTGTGACTATGATTTCTCACTTGTTGGAGCTTACCACGGCCTGTACATTCTTCAATAGGCTCAATTACTTGAGAATATGGGGATGCCCGACTTAAGTGAAATGGGTAGAATTGGACAAGATTGAATCTAAGTTTGATAGATGCTTGTTTGTAGGGTATCCAAAAGATTGTTTTGGATACTACTTCTACAATCACGTTGAGCAAAAGCTATTTGTCTCAAAACACGTCATATTTTTTTGAAAAATAGGTTATTCTAGAAGAGGCAAGTGAGAGCAAAGTGGACCTTGAAGATGTTCAAGATCCAAAACCAAGCATTGATTCACATATGGAACAAGAGTAGTTATCTCATAGAGATGAGAAAATAGAAGAAGCTCAAACACAAGGATTTCGTAGTACAACACATCATGTTCGTGTTGGTTATGGAAATAATCTAGAAAACAAAAGGACGTGTTCATTATAGATGATGATGATCCTACCGACAACGAAGAGTTCTTTTTTTTTTATTATATATTAAACGATTGCATTAATTAAAATTGAACCCCGCATTTGGCCGGAAGCCAGTACAAAAGGAGTTCTCCTGTTCTGATAGTATTCCTATCTTTTCCTTAAATAAGGTATCCCATACTACGAAGAAGTCTTGTCTAGTATAGACAGAGACAAATTACTTGAAGCCATGAACTCTGAAATGGACTCCATGTATGAAAATAAGGTATGGACCTTGGTTGACCAACCTGAAGGGGTTCTCCTTATAGGGTGCAAATGGGTTTTCATAAAGAAAATCGACATGGGCTGTAATCTGATTACCTACAAAGCTAGACTGGTAGCAAAAGAATTTTATCAAAGGAAATGAGTTGACTATGACAAAACCTTCTCTACAGTAATTATGCTTAAATCCATTAGAATATTGCTTGCCCTAGTGGCAAACTACGATTACAAAATCTGGCAAATGGATGTCAAAATAGCATTCCTTAATGGGAATTTGCTGGAAGAGGTGTATATGAAATACCCTCAAGGGTTTGAATCCGAAGAAGCCAACAAAGTGCGCAAGCTTCAGAGATCCATTTATATATTCAAGCAAGCATCTCGGAGTTGGGACATCAGGTTTGATGAAGCAATCAGAGAGTTGATTTAATTAGAAATTCTTATGAAACTCGTGTTTATAAAAGATTGATGGGGATGCGAAAGTTTTCCTAGTGCTTTATGTAGATGACATATTGCTCATAGGAAGCAGTATATCAATGCTTCAATCTATGAAGTTTTAGCTGCCCAATTAGTTTTCCATGAAAGACTTGGAAGAGAACCTATATTCTGGGAATTAGGATCTATAGAGATAGATGCAAAAGGCTTCTTGGTCTATCACAATCCACGTACATAGACAAAGTGGTAAAACGGTTTAGCATGGATTAGTTCAAGATAGGGTTTGCTTATGATGGGGGCATGGTATATATCTTTCTAGATGAAATCAAAGACTGATCAGGATTAGGTCCACATGCAAAAGATTCCATATGCTTTGCCTATTGGATCTATAATACATGTTATGTTATTTATGAGACCCAATGTCTCCTATCCTTTAAGTGTTACGAGCAAATATCAATCCAATCTTGGTGATAAAATTTGGATTGTCGTAAAGAACATTTAAAAGTACCTTAACCTTTTAAGAACTTGTTCTTAGTATATGAGGATTCAAATTTAGTAATAAAAGGGTATATGGGTGCAAGTTTTGAGACATATGTTGCCGATTACATGTCACAATCTGGATACGTGCTTATCTTGAACGAAGGTGCAGTGGTTTGGAAGAGTTAAAAAATTTACACCATTGCTGACTCTACAATAGATGATGAATACATTACTGCTTCAGAAGCTGCAAAGAAAGTCATATGGATCCAGAAGTTCGTTGAAGAACTTGATGTGGTTCCATCCATTGCAGATTCGACCACTATCTTTTGTGATAGCAGTGGTGCAGTGGGACAAGGAATGAAATCAAGGTCTTATCAAAGATCCAAGCATGTACTTAAAAAGTTCCATCTTATTAGAGAAATTATAGATAGAAATGATGTAAAGGTAGAAAAGATCTTATCGGAGGCAAATGTTGTTGATCCATTGACTAAGGCATTATCCTAGACTAGACATAAGAGCGAACACTCAATTTTAGATTTATGAGTGTTTGGCTTTAGTGCAACTGGGAGTTTGCAAGTGTTGTGCCCTCAAGCCAATCACCTAGGTCCTTTGTATCAAAGTTTTCATATTTATGTATATGATTTGTAGCAAACTTCATTATTTGGTTTGTTACTTGCCATTATTATTGCATACCAAATTGTTAGCGTTCCTAAGGCCTATCACCTAGGGTATTTGTAACAACACTTTCACATTTTTGTAAATGATTTGTAGCAACTTTCATTATTTGTTTATTTGCTTGATTTATTATAGCATACCAAATAATGAATCCCAATATTAATAACTTAGAGTGTATCATAAAGGCGTTGTTATGATGGGACCACTATAATAAAGTTATCAATAATAAACATCCCTGGCAATAGTATTAGTGATACAGGGCATCACTAATATGGATAGGTTAACATATTATAAGACGCTTCATTTTGAAGGAAGTAGTTGATCTCATCAACTATTATATAGTGACACTTAAGGTAGAATATGGATTCTTGTAATTGACAAGTACATCGGATTGACCTGACTAGAGCTTACCTTTTTTTTGTTAAGCCAAAATTCATTAATAAAAAAATAACTGTACAACTTTCTTACAGCGGTAAGAAGATACAAAAGATGAAAATACAAAGATGAAAGGTAAAAAGTGAAAACAATCGAGTGCACAGGAACCCGGGACATATGCTACATGGGTATAATATAAGGGGTGAGTAAGGTTATGATCAAAGTGATCACATAACCCTCATCTATGCATGCCGTCATAGAGACTACATGGGTCATTATCTTGCTAGAAAACCCAGCTCAGCCTATTTACCTTATAGTATCGAGGTCAAAAGAGTGCAGCTAAATCCCATTAAGCAATGACTTACGAGATAAAGTAGCAGTGATCTACTGATTTTCAACTATGAAGGCCGCCCAAAGGATACAAGAGTCTTTAATGTAGTAGTTAGCAAAACTCAAACCTATTCACATTATAGCATCGTAGTTCAGTGATTTTGTCACCCTTACCCCCCTTTCTACATTTATCATCACAAGCCATACATGCTCGTGGTTCTCGAAATCTCCTTGAAGTAATTCCCATAAATCCATGTAGTGCCTCTCCTTTAGGAAGTTCACATAATGTGATCAGGATGGTTTTCATTTCACCACCGCAGTGTTCTCTTAACAGTTCCAAAGCTGCTGCCAGGAAGAACAACAGATGTATTTTGATCGAAGCTGATGCATAAATATCCCTCACCATCATCTAACCTGTACCTCAATGGAAGTGAATGACAATTATAGCAGAAAATAGAAATAGAGTAGTGAGGGGCAGAAGGTATTACTCTGATCATGTACTATCAGATAACATCAAGAGGATTCGTATAATGTCACACCTGGAAGCCTTTATTTCCTATGCAGTGAGGTGTCAATGAGGCCAGCTCATAATAAAAGAAGTTAGTGCCAATGAAATCTCAAAACTCAAGGCATGTATATGGAAAGTGTAATATGCTAGGCTATCTAAATCTGTAATCATTTAAAGGCTCTCAAAGTCTAAGACATCATTCACCATAATAATTCTCTTCACCCCACATATTAAGTAGAGCAATGAAAGAACAAACTTGTAAATATGTAGATCCATTTTTGGAGAAAAATCAAACTATCCAGGCTTAGAGGACTTGGCAAGGCTCAGAGAGACTTTGAGTACCTACCTGTGCCAAAAGATTTGAGAGAGCAGTGAGATAGCACAAGATAATCAAAAGGATCAGACTGCTAAATGAGAAGTACGAAGTAAGCCAAGTCAATATCAGATATTCTGTCAGAAATATTCTGCTGAAAACATAACTATGGCCTAAACAGTGCAACTTTCGGTGGTAGTTAACAACCAAAAATGAGGGGGAACATCTAGGAGAATCTTTATATTGTGGAGGACATATAACAACTAGCACTGTCATTTTTATCATTCGAGGATGTGGATCAACCTGCACAATATTCACCATAATAGCAGCTCAATTATTTAGACAGTTCCACAATGGCAGTATATATGAAAATAGAATGTCCTTTGCCCTGCAGTCCTTATGCTTAGAAATCAATCCCCTCATTTTAACCATGACTAATCCTACTAAGATATCTGAAAGCAAAAGCATAAGAAGGAATCAAGCATTAAAAGGAAATACAGTCAATAGGATTTAGGAACCAATCCATAGAAGAGAAAATGCCTTGTCTGTTGGCTGAGATCCACAACCAGGAAGTTCTATTGATATTTGATGCAATGCTTAGGTGGTTAGGTTCTTTATCTTGAAAGAATTTCATATTTCTGGCCTTCCATACTAACCACATCATTGCTGCCCAGATAGTTCTCCAGGCAGCTGTATTGGCATGACCTGGTTTTGATGAAATGAAATCTGATAGGATGGGACTGATGTGACTGTTAGCTGATATATCTTTGGAGATAAAAGCCATTCCTTCAGGACTTTCCAGACCTGCAAAACTAGAGGGCAAGTTTTAAAGATATGATCCACAGAATGACATGCAAATGGAGCAGCTGATCTCCTGATCAGGAGGGATTATCTGACGTAGTTGGAGTGCTCTTTTAGTAGGTAGGGAATCTTGAAGAAGTTTTCAGACAAAGATGAGCACTTTCTAAGACATTATTATCTTGTTCTAGCCGTAAAAGCCCGGGTCCCTATGGGATTAATTTTCATTTTATCCAGACTCATTGGGAGACGATCAAGCAAGATTACATTGACTGTCTTCGAGTTTTTTACTATACAGGACGATTTGTGAGGGGATTAAATGCCACATCAATTATCTTGGCATATAAAGTTGTATCGCCATCCGAGCTTGGACATTATCGGCCTATTTCCTTGATTGGAAGTGCGCACAAGTTATTATCGAAATTACTTGCAAACAGGTTGAGACAAGTAATAGACAAACTTATATCACCTGAGCAACTGGCTTTCATAAAAGGCCGGCATATTCAGGACGACATTCTACTTGCAAGTGAGATTTTGCACTATGTCAACAAAAAAAAGAAAGTTGCAATCTTTCTTAAGGTCGATTTTGAAAAAACTTTTGACTCTGTTAATTGAGAGTTTCTTTTTTCAATGATGCGTAAGATGGGCTTCTGTGGAAAATGGATCAGATGGATAAAAACATGCATATCCACCTCTTCTGGTTCGGTTGTTATAAATGGTGCTTATTCATGTATCTTCAATTTTGAGCGAGGTCTACGCCAAGGCGACCCTTTATCTCCTCTTCTGTTTGTAATTGTTACTGAAGGTCTCAATCTGCTACTGAAAAGTGCAGTGTCACGTGGAGGACTCCATGGTATTTATTGTGTTGACAACCTCTACACTCACTCACTTTATGCAGACGACACTCTTTTCTTTGGTGAGAGTGATATTGCAAATGTCAAAATTATGAAAGGGGTCTTGCGTTTATATGAGATGATTTCGGGCCTCCGTATTAACTTCAAGAAAAATAGCATCCTTGGTCTCAATATATCTGTGAACTTGCAACAAGAATTTGCCAAGGTACTTCAATGCTCTATCATGACTATCCCCTTCAAGTATCTTGGCCTTCCAGTCGGTTGTAATCCGGGCTCCCGCTCCTCTTGGACGGATCTAACTCTGGCAATGAAAAACAAAACAGGGTCTTGGGAAAATTTATATTTGACATTTGGCGGTCGAGTGACTTTGATAAAAAGTATACTGAGCAGCATGCCAGTCTACTTTCTCTCAATGTACAAGGCACCTCAATCTATTATCCAAGAGATGATTTGTATCTGCCGCAATTTCTTGTGAAAATCTCGAGCTTCTGTGAATAATTCAATTCCATGGATTTCCTCGAGCTTCTGCCGCAATTGGGTGGATTGGGTGTTTTGAACCTTGGTTATTTCAATCTGGTTTTGCTCGCAAAGTGGGGTTGGCACCTAAAAATGGAGGAGAATGGCTTATGGCGTGACTTGATCATCTCCAAGTACTATGGCTCGCGAAATTCACACAATGATTGGGGTGATCTACACGAGTCACGTTCATGCACAAGGTGGTGGAGGGATTTGAGGAAACTAATTTGTTTCGAAGGCTGGTTTGGAGATAGAATAAAAAGGGTGTTGGTTGAAAAACTCGGTTCTAGGAAGACATATGGCATGGGACGGCAACACTGGCCAGCCAGGACATTCATCTCGTTTCCAAGGCAGCGGACAAGGGCGTTAATGTGGCGAGTAAATGGAAGGTGATTGAAGCTCACCGATGTGCAGTGTGGTCATGGCGTCGTCCTTAGAGTCGCAGATAGGTGGTGCTGATGCATGTCCTGGAAAATGAATTGCTGGAAACTTTCCCCAGCGGCGGTTAGGACTCATGGTGCTGGATTGACTCTCCGTCTGGTGTCTACACTGTCCGCAACGGCTACTTGGCCCTATACCTGTCACAAACAAATTTGATGCAGGTCGTGCCGAATGTGGCGTACGTATGGGGCACTACGACTCCGTTCAAAACTATGGCTTTTTGTTGGAAAGTGCTCCAACTAAGAATTCCTACGGCGGATAATTTAATGATGCGTAGCGTCACACTTTCGGTAGAAGAGTGTCTATGTAATCTG
>JAOWBN010035449.1:0-10140 GCA_028565015.1 Pinguicula moranensis | reverse complement strand
AATTGGTTTGGTTTTACTTATGTGGGACAACCAACTATTGTTGAGCATTTCTTAGCACATGTGGGAATGTGGTCTGCCAGAACTCTGGAAATCACTTTGGCATTGTACAGTATGGAACATCTGGAAGGCTAGAAATGGCTTTATCTTTGAAAATTGTACACCGATTCCAGAAAATGTGGTGAAGCAGATTCAGATGCAGTTATGGTTTTGGCACTCTTTGTTAGCAAAAATTCCAGAAAAATGCAACTTTTGAGTATTGGTCAAGGAATCCGCGGACATGCATCATTGAGACCACCTTGATTTTTTGTTATTTATTTGTGCAATTGAGAATTAATCTTCAAAATGTGTGAAGATACTACTCATATATTGTAAAACTGTTATTTTTTTAAATTCATTACTACTTATAAAAAAAAAAGGTCTGCGATAAGCCAAAGATTAATGGTGGAGGTCGATGGGTGCAAATACCTCTTGAATATCGTAGAAGCAGGAGAAAGGAAATTCTGCATGGACATTTGGCTGGAGGATAATGACAACTTGACAAACTCAAAGGATGATGATAATCAAATCACTGATATTTGCAACAGTGAGTCATTGTCTGATAGTGATACTGCTCCCACTAGGAGCAAAGCAGGATGGAAATCGGTGAGATTGTGGCAGATGTAGTGAACCCCTCCTTCACCCCAGATGCATCATTCACCCCCAATGGCCATTTGGGTGCCAACTAAACTAGACGGGTGACCCTCTTCTAGTAAAGGGACTAATAGCACTAATGTTGAAATAGTACCTGAAACACAAATGCTTAAGGTGGAGGCACTAGAAGAGACAAGAGAGATAGGTTTGGTTGTAGAATCCCAAGCTACTAAGGGTTCCAGTGCGGAAAGGAGAAACCAATAGAGGTTACACAAAAATCGGGAGATGTTGAATATACTGAGGTAATTGAGCAAAATATCATTGAGGGAAAGGCTGATTTAGGTGTTTGTGAGATACCTGGTTTGTTGAAAACATATGTTGATAACAAGAATGGAGAGGAGCAGTAGACAGATGCTAGGCCCAAATCTAGTCATGTGGATCCGGAAACAGTAATTATTCCTGCCAAGTCTAAGTTTACAGAAGGAGTGCTTGTTGATCCAACCAACTGCTTCACAACATGTACTGATGATTTCCCACCACTGCTCTCTTGGCTTGATTAGATTGCAACCCCATTAAGAAAGAAGATGGTAAGCAAACTAAGAGGGGGAGGGCCTAAGACTAGAAGTCAGACAATCAAAGAACTAGATCCAGACAGAGAGAATGACTTAAACACCCTTGATAAATGGTTAGAACGACTAGTCAGCCCAGCAAAAACTAGATCTCATGATGACCAATAGATGGCCTCTTATGAACCTGATCTGGTGATTAATAATGGAATGCATTTTCAGGTAGACTCTGAATCCATTATGGCATTAGGATGTCAACTTGGGATTTTGTACGAGCCTCATCCAGAACAAACACAGGATCCACTAAATGAAATGAATCGACATATTCAGAAAGATTCTGGTGCACACACCCCTGATAACACTATCAGGACAGAGGTGGTAGATGCACCACGAAGCTTATCACCTATAATGTCAGGGGCATGGGAAGCCCGAGCAGGAAGAGAGGAGTTAAACATTTGATTCAAATTTATAGAACTAATTTTATCAGCTTGTAGGAGACAAAACTGGAGGGTATTGATAAAAACCTATGCACATACGATCATGATTTTGACTTGATTTACAAATGATCACGGGGGCAGTCAGGGGGCCCCTTAGGATTTACAAACGATCATGATTTTGACTGTATTGATAGAAACCTACTTTGCATATGGAATAACAAGAAATTCATTTGGACCAACATGTTTGATGGAGAGGGTTTCATAGGTGTGACTAGTCGGTAATGAGGAGAACATGTCTAACAGGTGAATGTCTATGGTTCTAATAACCCATCTATAAAACAAGAGAAGAGTGGAGAAATACTAGGTTCTCATGAAGGAAAAAATTAATGAAAAGTGTGCCTCATGGGGGATTTCAATGCCATTTTGGACAAAGGATAATGAAAAGGCAATTCTCAGCACTCAAATGTACATGAGTCCAACTATTTCAGAGATTTTGTCTAAGATATGCAACTACAGGATCTTTGAATCATAGCATATGGTATCTAAATTCCCTTAAAGCCAGTAGCCGTCTAGATAGATTTCTAGTTAATGATATTTGGTTGGGACAAGACATTGATTGGGTGCAAGCATGACTTGACAGGGAAAACTCGTATCATTGCCACATAAGCCTCAGTGATAGCAGACAAGATTGGTGGCCTAAGCCATTTAAAGTTCTGGATGTGCGGCTACACAATAAGGACTACAACACATTAGTGGAAATTTTTGGCATAACAGTGGACTCTATGGATATGCAAGTTACAGGATTAAAGAGAAACTAAAGTCCATTAAGGCAAGCATCAGATTATGGAATAAGGAGGCACCTCGAGATTTGAAAAAGAGAAAAAGGAGATTCTAAGAGAACTAAGAACCTGGGAATTCAAGGGGAAAAAAAGACAATATGAATAACTCCAGTCTCATTGATCGTCAAAGAGTGCATGATCTTAGGGAGAAATTGGCCACAATTTCTAAAGCATGAGACACCATGTTATACCAAAAGTCTAGAAATGGCTGGATAAAATTTGGTGATGCTAACACTGCCTACTTCCATAGTAGGATCAACAAAAACAGAAGAAAAAATTCAATCTTGGGAGTGTAGGATGGAACAACATGGCTGCAGGATTCTGAATTGGTAAAGGAATGCTTCAGAAAATATTTTCAAGATAGATTTACCCAGAAATCTTTTAATAGACCAAAGTTGGCACATATGAGTTTTAAGACTCTTACAGTATCCTCCAAATGACAGCTACTGTTACCATTCTCAGAGCCAGAAATGTTGGAAGCTATACAAAGTTGTGGGAGTAATAAAAGTCCAGGTCCAAATGGTTTCAATTTTAAGTTTATAAAACACTTTATACATCTTATAAAGCATAATATCTACCTGATGATGAATGATTTTTACAGGAACTGCAAGGTGTCCATAGGGAGAAATGCAGCTCACATAACTCTTATTGCTAAAACGAAAGAACCAATGGAAGTGCAGGATTGCAGGCCTATTACTCTGATAGGTTCAGTGCCAAAGATTATTTCAAAGATACTGGCAAACAGGATCTCCAGTGTGGTGGATGAAGTGATCTCAGCTAATCAAAAGGCTAGTGGACGAAGTATTGATAGCAAATGAGATAGTGGATGAGATGAAGAAGTTGAATAAACAAGCTATCATCTATAAAGTGGACTTCAAGAAGACGTTTGACACTCTCAATTGGAATTATCCGATTGATACCATGACTAACATGGATTTTCCTGCTGGATGGAAATGGTGGATTCAGGAACTTCCTCAACCTGCCTCAACATCAATCTTAATCAACGACAACTCTACGAAGGAGTTTTACCCAACTAGAGGGCTCAAACAGGGTGAACCTTTGTCATCCTCTCTCTTCTTAATCCCAGTACAAGGGCTATCTAACATGGTTAGTAAGGCAGCTGACATTAGGATGTTCAAACTGGTTGACATAGGTAGGGACAAGGTGCAGGTCTCTCTCATACAATTTGCTGATGAAACTATACTATTTGGCCAGGCAGATTGGAGCACTGTCAAAACATTTAAAGCCATCCTTTAGAATTTTTAAATCTTGTCAGGTTTGAGAATCAACTTCAGTAAAAGTCATCTAATAAGCATTAACATACCACAAACAACCATGAAAGAGATGGCTGCACACATGGGCTGCAGAACAAGAGGTATTCCTTTTAAGTACTTAGGCCTGCCAGTGGGAGAAAATACACAAAAGACCTTGACATGGAAACCGGTCATACATAGCTTCAGTAGAAGATTGGAAAGTTGGGATCACAAGAACATATCAGTGGGAGGCAAGCTGGTTCTAATAAACTCAGTGCTAAATGCCCTACCCTCCCACTATTTTGTATTCTATAAAGCTCCTGCCATTGTAATCAAGACACTGATTAGTTGCTGAAGATCATTCTTCTGGGGCAGTACATTAGACAAAAGGAAAAGATACTTGGTGTCTTGGAAGAAAATATCAACACCTACGGACAAAGGCGGTCTGGGAGCAAGTCTAGTTACTGTTAACATGGCTATGCTTCGAAGATGGGGAGACAGATTTCTCAAAGGGGAACATAATTTAGCAACTGATGTTATAAGATCCAAGTATGAGATATTGTGATCCATGGATGAGAATCATCCTCTCCTTGAGTCCATCCTTGCAATTATTTTCCTCTCATTTTTGTACAATTTTTTTTATTCTAACATAGTGGATTTTGGCATAACAAAAAAAAGATCCAAATATGGAAATAATGGCCTACTCTCAGTAGGGGACATCCATGAACTAAAAAAAACTAGTGCATCGGCAGAGGGGCCTGATAGGAAAGAGGCGTGGAAGTAAATATGCCTCAAAATGTGGAATGAACTCTAGAAGGTAGGGAGATCCTCTTGGTTTCTAAAAAATCCGAGGATAAAGGTATGGTCTGGGGAAAGGATCAGGTTTGGATCGATAAATGGCACCAAAATATGTCCTTAGCAGAAAAATACCATAGGTTGTTTAGAAATGCCCTGAAGCAAGATGTCAGCCTGGCTGATTCATGACGTTGGGAAACTGGCAAATGAGCATTTTTTTGGAAATGGAGAAGACACTTGTGCGGTAATGAACCCTCTGTTCTAACAAATCTCATTTGCTTTTTGCAGGGTTTAGCTCCTCAACAACATGAGAAGGACAAATATTTTTTTTGAAGGAACCAATACTGGCAACTACAAAGTCAAAGAGGCCTGCAAACAACTATGTTCGGATGATCACCAAGCCTAATCAGAAGAAGAGGCAAGGGAGATTCAAACCATATGGAGCAGGTATGTCCCTAAGAAAATCTGTATCTTAGCTTGGAAACTAATGCAAAATGCACTTCCTACCAAGACTAACCTATAGGCAAGAAATGTGATTCAAGAAGGCCAGGACATAAGATACATTTTTTGCCACAATTGACATGAGACAGCGTAGAACCTGTTCCTAACTTACTGTGTTACTATACATGTTTGGGCAGCAATACAAAAATGGTTTGTCCAAAGATGGACTAACCCCAACAGTACAGGTATTCCTAGAAGGAATGAGTAGAGAAATCAATACCAATGCCTGGACAACCATCTGGTTGTCCATGATATGGACAATATGGAGATGCCGAAACAACTTTCACTACTCCGGGGTGGAACCAAATGTCCAGAATATAACATAGTCAATACAAAGATCAACCTGGCAATGGATGAGAGCATCAAGAAAGGAGAGTCTGTTTCCTTACTAATTCACACACTAGATGTTGCAGCCAAACACATGTATGACATTCAGCTAAGCCACAAATGGCCAAGCAGGCTGTAGCACCTGGCCACACTCTGAATAGTCAAATATTAACTAGCTGCAGATATGCTTCTGATCAGGGTTAGGGGATCCTATCATTACTTATAATTTGGATGAGGGGCAACTAACAAAATGTGGGATTCAGGTAGAACTATGTACCAATCCTTCGATGTTTGATAAGTTGACAGTCAGTACGCTTGAATGCTCACCTGTAAATGCAGATAAGTTGATGACTAGGAACCTACAGCTGAGTTGTGTACAAATTCCAATAATGGGGTTGATAAGTTGACAACCATGAAGCTTGGTGAGTCATGTACCAGCAAACGTCACCTCAGTTCATATTAGTAAGGTAAATATCTGTTGCAGTTAGTCAAGCAAACTAAAGGAGGAGGAGTGGGTGCGGGTGACAAGGCATGTGTAGAGCATGATTGAAAGACTGTGTTGGTCTATGTTCTGTCTTAGAGCTGGTTAGTAGCATTGTATAAATCATTCCTTGTACAGTTTTTTATACAATGAAATTTGACTTAACAAAAAAAAAAGGTCAAGCTAAGTTGACCATCTTAATGTTCTTCAGTCCCAAACCACCTCGGTCCATCGGGAAGCATACTTGTTTCCAGCTTACCCATGAAATCGTTTTTGGACGGTAGTTGTGCTCTCCCATCAGGAACTTACGTTATTTTTTCACTATAAGAAAAACGTGTTGAAATGTTTTTCAAACATTTCAGCAGTGTTCAAATAGTGCTCAACTATTTGAAATTCATTTTTCAAACACTCGATAGTGTTAAACGTTTTTGTAATGTTAATATGGTAAATAAACAAATGCTTTCAACTCCTATAAATAGGCTACATGCTTATTCATACGATGAAAATGTACGAAATACTCGTACAAATTCTCTAACTGCCTAACTATCAACGAGACCTAGATTTGATTTGTGAATTCCTAAGGAGACTCTAGTAGACTCGTTATTTGAAAATTTGATCCGATTACACTTTCGCAAAAAGGTAACATTATCGTATTTCGATTTGTTCTAATTATATTCAATATTAGATACGTTCTAGTTATTGATTAATAGTGATGTCAGAGCTTTGGTTTCTGGTGTAATCGAATTTCTATATATTTTTCGATATAAATAATAAAATTAATTTTTGTAATCGAACATGTCACCGTTCATCGCAGTCTCGTACATCCTTCACTGTCTATCACTCATGGTAGCACGTGTCCGTCACACGCTGCCGCATGAGACCAGAATGAGAGAATCGATAGCGGCATGTGTACATCACGCACCGTGTCGAACTAGCGTGATGAATGCATTTTCAGAATGCATTCATCGTGCAACTTTCATAAACATCGTCGGCAAGTTGAAAAGCCCATCAGATATTTCAGGCGGGGCGGCACGTGCAGGTGACACGTTACCAACTGTTGTGCGTAGTGGTGCATAGCCAGTCCCCGCCATCCCCTCGTCGCTCGATTCACCGGTCGATTAAAAAATAGAGGAGATGGATCTTTGGGCAACGAGTGTGAGTCACGCGCTGCCGAACCCTAATCCAAAATACCCGATTCGTGTCTGATTTCTTCGTGGAATCGCTTGAATTGACCAATAATCAGTCAGGTCTATGTTGAAAGCGAAGGGGACCAATGGAGAAAGATGATTACATCACAATTTGGGTGAAAAACAACGGCAATGGAAAATTACAGCGAAAATGTCGAGATTGACCACGACACAGCCAAGGGACAGTGGCGGAGCAACGCAAACGTCGAGATCAACCAAAAATTGATGCACGACCGAGAGATTCTCGCGGTCATGAAAGACGGCAATGACGAACGAAACCAGGCTTTTGACAAAAATGTCAAAACCTGAAATTTTAACCTTTAATATATTTTTTGTCAAATTCAAAAATAAATAAAAAATGAATTAGGCTAGGGCTGGTTTGAAAAAAAAGGGTCACTGACTTATTTGGGCTGAAAACATTTATTGATTTAAACAAGTATGGCCCAAAAAAAAATAAACATATAAAAATTGGGTATTCATTCTTAAGCTTTGGGCCACTAGTTTTCGCGGTCCAACAAGATTTTATTTGATGAAAAGTAATTAAGAAGCCCAAAAAATTGGCATTTATATGTTAAATATATTTAATTTCTAATATGCATGAATTATGAATTATTTATTTGCTTTGTGCAATTAAATTTATATTCTTAGTATGCATTACTAACAATTAAATTTTATTTGCTAAATGCACATATATGTTAAGCATGCATGAACAGTAATTCCCGCATTGATGACAGTATTCCTTTGAATGCTTGGGACAGTGACGCTTTTGGTAAGATAGCAAATGTGGTGGGTAAACTGGTACGTATTGATGACACCTCAGTCAAAAGGAGATATTTGGAGGCTGCACATCTGCTTGTGGAAGTTCCCATTGGTAAGCTGATTCCACAATGTATTGATCTTGCTCTAAATGGAAAGCATTTCCACTTCATATTGAGGAAATCAGGACAAAATTTAGTTGTCTTATATGGGATGATCTAGATGAGACTCTATCAGACAATTCTGATTTAGATTGGAATGATAGGATTTCCGGGGAAGATGTTTCTGTAGATGGTTCCGAGCACTCTGAAATGATTATGAGAGATCACCCTAAAAAGAAGCTAGCATCAAGTCCAGATGCTAAAAATATCAAGAAGCAGGATGGATGGATACCAGGCAAAATTAGTTGGTGGCCTAAGTCATTATCTCAGCTATCTCCTAACACGCATGATGCTCCTCGGGTGGGTCTGAATGACTTGGTAGATATGCTGCATACTAGTCCACAACTCTCTCAACCTAATCATGCAATTCTATTGGAGAGTGGTGTTCCGGACTCTATAGAAACTCAGAATGCAAATATTACCACAGTTATGGAATCCCTGGAATCTGAAACAGGTACTAGTAAACCGACTGTTCCTCCAATGGTAATAGCAGATGATGTTGATATGGCTGTCTGCATTCAGGATGAATCTCGTACTGAGATAGTATGCCTCCCATCTGATGATAGTGTCATCCCTCAGCCAAAGGAGCTAGATCCTAACCAGGGTCAGCTAGAAGATTTTCCTTTACCCGGGACACAAATACAAGAAACCCCTCTTCCTAAGCCTAAAGTTAGAGGAGATGTCCCAAAACTAGGAGTCAGACACGCAAGGAGATTGACTGGTATAGAGATAAGGACATTGCCAACCTTGAGAAGTGGATTGGCAATCTGATCAATCTGAAACCTACAAACTCTGAAGGTGATTATTCCTATAAGGAAACTGTTGTACCTGAAGATCAATCCCGTGCTGAAACTGTTTTGGCTATGAACGTAGGAAGTGATCTTGGCATATCTTATGAACCCAATCCTGAACTATGTTGCCAAATGTTTATGAACCTGAACTCTAAGCAATCACCTCTCCAAGGGAATGCAATCTCTGGCCAACAAGTGCCAGAGCAGACTACAACCCTGCCATGAAATTAGTCACATACAATGTGATGGGTCTTGGAACCCAAGGTAGGAGGAGGCATGTTAAAGAGATAATAAGTAGAGAAGGGGTATACTTCATCAGTCTACAAGAAACTAAGATGACAACGGTGGACAACACCCTTTGTGAATACCTATGGTATAATTCAGATTTCGATTGGGTATATAGCAGCTTAAACGGTCAATGTGGGGTTCTTTGCATTTGGAATAAAAACAAGTTCTGCAGGCAACACATCCTATCAGGTGCTGGCTTCCTAGGTGTGGTGCGAAACTGGAACAGTGAGGAGCAAATCAGTGTAATGGTAAATGTATATGGCCCCACTGAACTCCAAGGGAAAATAGACCAATAGGATGAAATTTATGAGTCCTATCAAATGCGAAGAGGTAGCAAGTGGTGCGTAATGGGAGACTTCAATGCCATCTTAGAGGAATGGGAAAGAAAAGGATCCTCTTACCAAGACCACACATCTGAAATTTCAGCCTTCAAACAGTTTATCAGCAAAATGGATCTGCAAGATCTACAAATGGTAAGAAGGCACTACACATGGTACCTAAAGTCTCTCAGATCCATGAGTAGGCTGGATAGGTTCATAGTTAATAGCCATTGGTTGGAAAATGACAAGGATTGGATTCAAACTGGGCTGTACAGAGATGACTCTGATCACTGCGCAGTCCAGTTATGTTCAAAATAGGTGAACTGGGGTCCGAAGCCCCTTAGGGTACTAGACAGTTGGCTTGAAGTTGCTGAGTATAACCAACTAGTCTGCAATATCTGGAATGCACCTTGCATGCCTTGTTATGCAAGCCAACGCATAAAAGAAAAAATCAGACTCGTCTGCAATGGGATCTGAGAATGGAACTCATCAAGGCCAAGAGACTTATTTATGGAAAGGAGAAAACTACTTCTGGAACTAGAGCATCTTGAACTGTAGACTGAAAATGAAACCCCTATCAGTAGGCAAATAGAACTGGTAGCAATTAAATTGAGAGGGGAGATTGATCAGCTGTCCATACAATTAGACAACCAAACTTTTCAGCAAGCCCGCATAAGATGGATCACACAAGGGGATGCTAACTCAGCATACTTTCTTTCATAGATGCATCAACAGTAGGAGGAGGAAGAATTGTATCAATGGAATTTGGTCAGGTGATTCATGGATTGATGACCCTGATGGTGTTAAA